>NC_069443.1:39187561-39227066 GCF_026875155.1 Cherax quadricarinatus | reverse complement strand
AGTTAAACACCAAGGGTTTAAATTTTTTTATAGCTGACCTCTTTCAGCTGACCAGTGTCAGTAAAGGAATCATGCAAAAAACCCAAATTTTCATAAACTAAAGAAAAGTCAGGTTGTAGGTGGTGTTTACTTCCCAATGTTTTTTTAAAAAGGGTGGGGACAGCAAAACCGGTCGGGAGTCAACAACAGACACAACCCCCGATAAAGGAAGTGAGGGGGTTTGGGGACGGAAAAAAACCTTGTTTTAAAACTTTCTGGCCCCTCCCCAGAATGGAAAAGGGGAGTTAGAAGTGTAATGGGTAAAACCGGACTGAAAAGTGAGGCGGGAAGGGGAGTGTGAAAAAAGGGGTTAACTAAAAAAGGGTTTTTGTGAATTTAAAGGGGGAAAAGTGAGCATTTAAAAGGGGTTTTTTAAAGTGAAATTTCACTGTAATTCAGGGTGATTGCTACAGCAATATAGGTGTACTAGGTGAGGGGAAAGAGAAATAAATATTATGTATATGGGTAAAAGGTGAAGAGTAAAAAAGGGCCCAGGATTGGGGGGGGTACGGGTTTGCCAAATTATATTTATCTTTCCCCTGAAATTCCATGAAGAAAGAAACAGTCATGGGATGGAAAAGGTGAAGGGGGAGAAACGCCCCCGGACAGAAAAAACCCCCAACGTTCCCATCCTCCCAGTAAAGTAAATGTCACTATCGCCGCAAGGTTGGCAAAACCCGCATACCAAAAAAAAAACAGGGGAAACAAGCTTTATTGTAGCGTCTTAAGGGGTGATATCCAAATTAATCCGGGCCCCTAAAAACTATTGTGCAGAGGCAAAAACAGACAGGTAAGTGACGGTATATGAGGGGTCTAGTAGTAGGGATGAAATTTTTAACCCCATATGTAATACAACTAGATCAATGTGAGACAATCAGCCATTTTATCTCAAACACTACCAAAAGGTGCAAACATTGTACTAAAGTACGATAAAAAAACGAAAAGGCACCTTATGAAAAAGTGAAAAGAGTGGGTGCAGATGAATATGTAAAATTATAGCAAACGGTGCCAGAATTCCTTTATGTGTAACTTGCATTTTGGGCCCACATTTACCTTTAGCAATGATGACTTTGATTTACCTAATTTTAATACAAATGCCCATTACCATATATTGGATGATTAAAATTTTTTTATTAAAAACAGGCCTTCACTTTATTCATGTCAATGCAAGATCACTTTTTCCAAAATGGCAGAGATTAGGATTCTAGCTATAAAAATAGGGGGGCAGTTATATCCATCTCTGAATCCTGGTTGGATGATACGTAACTGATGACAGAGGTCAAAATAGAAGTTACAATTTTAAAACGCTTAGATAGGAACAGAAAGGGTGGTGGAGTATGTGCCTTCATTAGAAATGACTTAGCTTACAACCCAAGACCTGATTCAAAAAACAATAAACGGGAGATTCTATGGTTTGAAGTGCTGCTTCCCAAGACTAAACCCATCTTAGTAGGAACTAGTTACCGCCCCCCTACCCAGGACCAGTTTTTAGAAGACTTTTCCATAGTATTGTCCGGACTTGAAAACAATTGCGAGACAATACTACTGGGCGACTTCAACATCTGTTTTTCAGCAGCAAAATACGGGCTATGCAAAAGGTAAAGCAAATTCTAGGTTTAAATAGTTACACTCAACTAATTAATACAACCAACCCGGATCACACAGTTCTCAGCCACCCTAATTGACCACATACTTTGTAACCGCGCTGAGAACATTAGTCAGTCAGCGTCATTACCACAGGCCTTAGTGATCATTTCATCATTACTGCACCAGGAAAATCACTAGGGGTAGGATAGGCCTACACAGGACAATAAAAATGAGGTCACCTAGAAACTACAGTAAAGAAACATTGGTAAAAAGGCCCACACAATTGTGAAATGGACAGTGATAAGTTGCAAAGGACGTAAAAAGATGCCTGGGAAAAAATTCAAAACAATGTTCACTACCATCCTTGATAATATTGTACCAGTTTTAAAAAGGTTAGGATTAACGGAAGAACTGAATCCCCCCGGATGACTACTGAGATATTAGATAATATGAAACTTTAGAGACCAGCTGCTAAAAAGATTTAAAGCAAACAAAACAGGATTTTTGCAGCACTAAATGAATTCCAAAGGGTGAGGAACAGAGTGCAGAGACTTATAAAAGGAGCAAAGACAAAGCAATATTGCCCCAAAATTGAAGAGTATAAGCATAACCCCAGAAAGCTCTGGCAAACAACTAAAACATTTGGGGTATAGCCATAAGCAGTAGATAGATCTAACATAGTCTCCCCTATCGATAATGAGGTATGCCACGAAACATCTAAGTGGCAATTGTTTTAATTCATACTACACATCTGTTGCATCAACTAGTAAGTAAACTACCGCTGCATCAATACCTTTAACACAGACTCTGATAAGTTTCAAACATACTATACCAAAAAAAGGGGTAACCCCAAACAGTTGTCAACTGAAGTGTATTCATGGCTTTATTCAAAAAAAACTAAGCAGGTTACACCCAACTAAGAGCACGGGCCCCGGAAACTCCCGTCAAAGCCCCAAAAAAGAGGGGCCCCTCTGAATTAAACCTATGCTCACACAATAAATCTGTCAATCCACTAAACCGTACCGGGGGGTTCAAGGGGGCCCCGAGTTTCCCCTTCTTCAAGAAAGGCCTTTTATACTGAGTATACAAAAAAGGCAACATAGGCCCGTTAGTATCTCAGTAATCCAAAAATTCTAGAGAGAGCGGGGTTTTCTGTCAAGTATTAGGAAACCTTAATGACAAAACATTTCCATAGCTACCAATCGGGCTTTAGAAGATCTTACCCAACCGACACTTCCCCATTAATCTGATGAAAATTTCCTGAAACGAAATTCAGTGGGGAACCCCATAGGTATGGGTAACCTTTGCCTGAAAAGGCCTTCGATACTTTTCAAACCTAATATTTTATGTAAGAAACTTCAAGTATCGGTTAGGTTTGTGATGGTTTAAGTTCCCATCTTTGCAACAGGAGACAAAATTTTCAAAATCAACAAAACGGAATTAGAACCCCCGCCCAAAAGCATGTGGGTTCCCCAAGGTTTGTATTCTGGGTCCCTTTTATTCTTAGCTATTCAATGACAGCCCATCAGTGTCAAGGCAAACTCCTACTGTATGCAGAACGTGCTCGTTAGGTCAGGTAAGACCCCCAAGTATAGCTAATGAGTAACACTGGAATGGAGCCTGCAGCAAATGGTTTTAGAGACAAACTATCATTACCCCTGGGGAAAAGGGAAGTCATTCTTTTGGCACGAAAAAACGAAAAGGGGTAAATAATTTTTAAATGCCCGTGTAATGGGGACCCCATACTTCAGTTTCCTCAGAAAAATTTCGGGGAAATCCCCTTTAAAACCAATGCAGTCAGGGAAAATTGATAGGGAAAGTGTAGTAAATAAGCAAATTTCCCAGACCGAAGTTCCTCGTTGACAAGCACAGTGTCTCCCTCGGGCCGCGGGGCCCTATGTCTCCCCTTATACAGTGTTCATGTGGATTACGCTTGCTCTTCAGGGTACTCTCCTTTGACCAAAAAAATGAAAGATAGACTGCATTCCCCCGAACAAAATAGATAGTTTTTCCCCTGGCCTGGGCCCAAGAGGAAAAGTAGGCCAGGATAAAAATTACAGCGTTGGATATGTGAATGTTGAAGAAGAGAAAAAAAATGAAAGCTAAATCATTTTTTATAAAATTTTGCTCACAGTGTCCCGAAAATCTTGCTGTCATTTTGTTAAGATTTGGGGGCCAAAGCAAAATAAGACTAGGGGGAGAGAGCACAACTTTGTAGTACACAGTCAGTGGGCCCGGGCCAAAGCCTTTTTTTTGACAGAATAAAGGAATGGGAAAAGCTGCCCGCACGTCAAAAACCCCGTCATGCATGAACCCGTTCAAAAAGAGTGCCAAAGGTGTTGATGAATTTTTTTTTTTTTTTTTTTAGCTAACAGGTAATTTTACCTTATTTTTTGTAAAAGACCCCCGTATAGTAGATAGTCTTTTGACCCCGTGTAGTGATAGTCTTAATGACCCCCGTGTAGTAGTATTTTTTGATTTTGTAAGAATTTTCTTATTAAGAAAAATAAAATCTATTATAATTTTTTATTTTAATAAGGTAAAGGACCCCCAAAGGAAAAAAATCCTCTGTCTGATCTTTTTGGTTACCAGGGTTTTCTACAAATATGCTGCTTTTTTTGATAATCTATTTAAATGTTTTGTGTTACCTGAATAAAATTACTTTGTAATTGAATCTAGTGATTAAGAATTTCGCAAAGTTCAAAATTTTCAACTACACAATCTTGCTTAAAAAGGGTAAAATCCGAATTATGGAACCATCAGCCTTAATATTTTAAACTGGCAGAGGGGATTTTGTATTTTTTTAAAGAAATTTTAGTATTTAATAAAAATAATAAAGTGGGTAGTTGCAAACCAACAAAAGTTTGAGAGTTGGTTACTGGAAAAATAAAAAATGGATAAAAATTTTAAACCAATTAAAAGACCTTTCTCCAGTTATCACAACGGATTTCACAAATTCAGTGTTTTTTGTTTCGTATATTGACCTACATGCCGGTATTTAGGTCAGTATATGCATCTAACGGACGGTCCCGTCCGTAAGTGCATTAAATGTTGAAGCTGTTTCAAGAAAAAGGAACTTTAAATTTATTTAATGGGTTTTTAAAAGGGTTTATAAAAGTTATGCTTTGTTTAAAAAATGAAGTTGGCAAAAAATATGTCAGTAATTATATGAATTTTACCAAAGTTACAGAATACCAGTGTTTAAAATTTGAAGCTGATCGGATGACTCATGTTATTAGCTGAATACAAATGAAAAAGGGAAAGAAGAAAAAAACGGTGGGGGAGATAAAAAAAATCGATAAATACTTTAAGGTCTCCCTTCGGGGAAACTTAACAATAATCCAGTTATTTTTTTTTAAATTTCCTTCCATACATGAAATGCAATCTTTCATGGAAGTGATTCTATTTTACTCAATACAATATTCTGTGAGTACAGTTTGCTCGAGTATCTCTCAGTAGTAGCAGATCACTGACTGACCATCACAGCTGTGACATACTTGTGACTGATGTCAAGGGTGCTTCTGCCATTGCAGCCGCCTGGCTTGCTGGTTTTGAGTCTGGTCAACAAGGTTCTTAGTATAGCGGCTCACAGTCCCACATACTGAAAACTACCCAGTTTTCACTCGAAAACTTCCACCCCCTTACCGGCAATATTTCTAAATTCACTTTAGTTGACACAGCGTTCCCTTGTGCCTATGGCGCAGTGGTTTATTCTTACACTTCCTACCATTTCTCTCACTTTAGAAAATTATTATAGCAGTGTGCGGGACGGGAATTGCTCTCATGTGTCTTCCACATTTATACTAGATGCAATTCAGTCGTGGATAGACCAAGAATTTTATTATTATTATTATAATCAAAAAGAAGCTCTAATAGACCCGAGAAACCTATCCCTGTGTTGCACAACCCAGCCCCTGTACCTCAATGTTCGGGATGTCAATAGTAAACAGTACGACATAAATTTCTAATACAGTGAAACACGGTATTCCCAAACTGGAGATTTGATGGAATCAGAAGATTTTTTAAAAGTATGTGGAAATTAATTTCTCAAATTGTCCAACAAAAAAAAAAAAAAAATAGAACATACAAAAACCCAAAATTAATTCAAGAAACACACAAAAAAGGCTTTTTTAAAAAAACAAAATTAAAGGAATTTTCTTTTGTTTTTTGGTTGTAACTCCATCCCGCCAAAAAAGAAAACAAACTTTATTAAAGCAATAAGGGCAATCAGAAAATTAAGTTTTGAGTCGAAACTCAGAAAATGTTATTCAAAATAAATAAACAAAAAAGGCCAAAAAACCGTGAACTAAAGGAAAATAATAAAAATAAACCCCCCCGGGTTTCAAGGGGCCCGGCTTGGCCCCCTTTTTGGGAATTCGAGACAAGTCCCCATGGGAAGGGACCAAAGTAACTTCCTCTTTTGGGCGGTAGGTAGAACAAGAAAGGGCCCGAATGTTGCCCCAAGGGGGGCAATGGAAGATTTTGGACTAAACTAGTCGGGCAATCCCCTTACTGGGAAGGGTTCATGGTTTTTCCCAATACAATGGTCTTAAAGACGTTTTGGACACATAAAAGGTTAACATTATGTAGATTTAATATAGATAAACCTATATAAACACTGATTTATTTCTGATCTTTAAAGACAGTTTCCATTTATTTTACGAAGAAGTTTATTTTAAGGAAAATAATCAGCACTAAAAGTTTGAAGGCGACCAGATGATTGCATTCAAAACCCGAAAAATTGCACCTACACAACCTTCACCCCCGGAAAGGTTCCCTTATTTTTATGAATTCATTTCAGTCATAAAAGACAGATGGTGCTCAGGAAGAAGTATAAACTTTGTGGGGCCCCAAAAGTAGTGGAGAATGGGGAACATTCATATTCGCTCTAAAGTTCCGTTCCCTTTGGTCAAGTTGGCCCCCCTCCGAAGGGATGGGCATTCCCAGGAGTAGCATTGGGACCTCTTTCCATTTTCAGGGTTCCCCTCAAAAAAATGTTACCGTTTTTCACTGGGTGGCGGTCCGGGACGTTAATTTGGTGCGGGGCTAACGGGTCTCGTTAAGGCAGGCGCTGGTCGATTACCCGAGTAGAAATAAAGTTTTTTTTTTGTTATTTATCATTTAAAAATTTTTTTATCACTGGCCATGGACAAAACCCGCCAAATTTCAACTTTTTTTGGCGTAGGGGTTTTTACTTTATAAAAAGGATATAATAATTATAACTTTTTTGGCCCAACTCCTCTGGATTTCTTTATTGTAGAACTTTTGTAGAGCCATCCAGTGGCTTTATAAATACAGATTCTAGGAAAATAATTAAAAGGAAGTAGACTATATACAAAAGTGAGGTAATCAGTCCCTCAGCCTTGAAGTTGATATTGAGAGCACCGTGGTTTGTAGAGAATCTGGAGCAAAAGGCAAGGAAGACTGGCGTTTATATAGGCGTCTGGATGGGACGTGTCGCAGACGAGGGCATTTGTCACTTAGGCGGGATTCCCCAGTGGAAGAGGTCCTACCCCTTTTCAACCTTAATATATTTTGAAGGCAATCAGAGGCGGTCTTGTGAATGTAAATCAATATTACTATTAATTTTATAAAAGTGGCAAATTAGGACTTATGCAAATCAGTAGCGACGCGAACTTTGCTTTCTGGAAAAAAAAAAGGAAGGAGAAAATTTGAAGCAGACCAAAAGAGGCATTCTAAAGTTATCGCATTGATTCCAGATTTCAAAAAGTATTTTCTTATGTTGTTGTTCGCACACAAACTAAACTTAATGAGTACTATCCTGGCCACAAGAAGCCTCAGCCATTAAATACTGAGCAGGTTCAAAAGAGATAGACAGGAATACATATAATGTGATTTAATGGGAATATAGTTTCACATTTTACACATAAAAATGGTAGATATGCATCTACACACTTGACTTTCACTTCCCATCATCGTCGGATTAGGAAGTATCTTTTTTTAACGTTCGAAAGCAAACAACAAAGGGTCATGGAAACTATCATAGCTATATCAGGAAGCTGGTAATGGGTTTTACAACTTTGGTCATTAAGCACTTGTACATGATAATTGTTCCATATAAGTTTTAATTTGAGACTTTCATTAATCCAATATTTTTCTAATATCTTAAGAATATGTCTTCAGCTTTTACTTTATGGAATTATCTTAGTCTAAACGTAAATAAAATACTTGCATATGGCTATAACATCTGTGTTCTCTGAAGACTGTTGTAAAAAATTCTAACGTTATGTTTATCAAGCTCCAGTAAATTTTCTTACTAAATTTTCTGCTTCCTTACTTATTTACTTAAATAATGATCAATCTTATTTCGAGAAAAAGCTTTAACTGATTTTGGCCTGTGTAGTTCCCAATTTTCCTTTTGTGGAAGAAACTGGGATAATTAAAATACTGGTTGTCATGTAATAATTTCTGAACGCCTAATCTGAGTAAGTTTCTTTTGAATGACTTAAATGTTTAATGGCTGATGTCTTATGTCAGTTGATTGATGACAAATAAGGTCAATTTACACTGATGCAATTTGGTTAATATACTGTGTTTAATTATATAATTAATCAACTTAGAATTGTTGAATTTTGACCCATAACTGAGAGTGCCTCGTTTTATCAGAGAAAGACTTAAATTGATTTTAGGATGTCTATGTATCAATTTGCCAATTTTATTGAAGAAATGTCATTATTTCTGAATGTTTCATCCGATCGGATTCAACTCTTCAAGTCTGTTGTATCATACAAGAAGAAAGATTTAGATTATTATTGGCATAGATGCCAATCTTCCAAATTTTACTTGAATAATTCGGCTGTCCTTGTCTGGTAGTTTACAGGACGTAGACAGATGTAAATATCTAAAATAATAAAACCTTTCCCTCTAACAGGATTCTAAAACTACATAAAACAGAATACAAATAAAAAGAAATAAACTTGAAAATGTTAAAAACTAGAGTTTTTTATGTGTTTTTAAATAAGCAGGAAAAACGTCAAAATTTTCACAAGTTTAGTAACTCTTCAATAATATAATTTTGTTCCGCTATATTGTAGAGACAGTTTTAATGTTTTAAGAGAGTTTCGCCTACAACTTGAAAAACGTCTCATCAAATTGGCCTCAAAATTTCCACACTGGGGAACTATATCTTAGAAAAGGTTGATGGCACAACGGGACCAAGCAGGCGTTCCTTTAACAATTTTGTAAACCCATTCTGGATTTTTGTTTGCATGCATTAAGTTGAGAAAGCCGTGTCTGGTCACCATCTGGTCACCATCTGGTCACCATCTGGTCACCATCTGGTCACCATCAATTCTTCACCTCTGGTGTTTCTTACTATGAAGTAGGTTTTAATGTTATTAAATTATGTAGGAGCTAATTTGCTATTATTTTAGAGAATAAAAAGGCACAACATCGTGACTGGAACAATACACAAATAACCTGTACATAGACTGAAACTTATGACGACGTTTCGGACGATTAACTAGTTAATGGTCCAAGTAGGACGGAAACGTTGTCAAAATTTTCAGTCTCCTATGTGAGGGTTATTTGTGTATTGGTAATATTTTAAAAATGATGTGCTATTATTTTTCATGCAATAGGTCGAGTATTCCCCATCTGATGGATTTTAATTAAACTTTAGTAGATGATATATCTTACAAATAAGACTGATACCTTCGGGAATTACAACTTAACAGTTTCTTATCATATAATTAATACTCTTAGATTTGTTGGATTCCATGCGATAATTGTATGTAACTAAATCGGCAAATCTGTACCTACACTGCCTAAATCTGAATTGTATTTCTCTAAAAAAATGAATCGGCTCTTAACCTCTCGAGATGCTCGGATGAGAACTGCTCAAAATATTTCACAGATGATTACCACACTTTGCAAAACTTAGGAAACTGGCATCATGACACACCACTGACAATACTAACACAATTTTGAGGTTGATCAAAAAAGGCTTTTTTAAGGACCCGGAGAGGAGCTAAAATCAGACTCCAGCCGAACATTTTAACAGTTGAATGATTTTTTACCCTTGTATCACTACACTAGTGACATAAGTTTGAGGACACTCGAATAAGTCGTTCTCAAGTAATAACGAAAACTTCAGAGCAAAAAGAAACACTAATCCACTGCCTAAGAGATCTTTAGTGAGAGTTTCTATGAAGGCTCTAAACATTCCATTTATTTCTATAAGCCGGCCATTTATTTACATAACTATTTTTCAACATAAATCACAGAACGGGTGGGACTCGAACCTATGCGAGTTTATAATGTGACAATACGATATTGCGAGGTTTTTTAATATAATTTAAAAAAAAATTATTTGCAGAAATAAATGAGATTAATCAAATTCCACTAATGATTTTGCTTGCGAATTTATTAGTACTGAAACACCAAGAGCATAAAAAATATAGCTAGATCCCTCTCTTTGTGCCGAACAGCCCAAACTGGTTTAGTGTAACATATAAATATAATAACGTAATAATGTAATGTTCTCACTCAAGACAATGCTTCCTCTGAACATAATCACGAGCATACTGGTGACCAGCTTCATCCTAGTGTGTTGATCTGCGGTGGTGTGACCAGCTCAGCACAGCAGCGATGAGGTCTGCTGAACCACAACAACACGCTGACACACCTTGATAATGAACGTTAAGAAGTCCACGCACGCTTTGTGGATTGGTCAGTTGCCTTTTCAGCACTCCTTGGTCATGGAACTGAGAGAGGTCATGACGCTTGGATTATTTGACCTACTGTCTGCTTGTGTAGGCAGCAGTTTATTGTTCCGTTGTGTGCCAGGGTATAAAGCGGATTATACAGTGTATACAGGAAATTGTTGTTCCACTGATTGTGTACACGACATTTTATTGCACCATTGCCTGGCAGTGTACTTAACAATTAACGCATTGCCTGGCAGTGTTCACGGCATATAGTTCTTCCACTGTCTGCTAGTGTACACGACATTATGTTGCTCAGCTTCCTGCAAGTGTTCAGAGCAATTTGTTCGACTTCTTGCTAGTGTACACGACTGCCTTACAGTGTACAGGAAAGTTTGATGACACTACCTGACAGTGCACATGGCTACTTGGCTTACTATATGACATTATACATGACAGATTGACTCACTGCATGAAAGTGCACATGACTTTGCTGAATCACTGCATGACAGTGTACATGACTCCTTGCTTACTGCATGACAATGTGCACGACTGTTTGCTGACTCGCTGCATGACAGTGAACATGACTAACTCACTGCATGGCAGTGTACATGACTCCTTGACTCACTGCTGCGTGTTGACGTACTCCCTATGATAGATTGTTATACTACTGCTTAACAGTGTACAGAGTTGGTTGTTGCACGACTCACTGCCTGCCAGAGTATACAAAGTAGTTTGTTGTTCCTCTGCCTAACAGTGTACAAGGGAGCTTGTTGACCCACTGGCTCACAGTGTACAGGCACAATTTGTTTGTCCACTGTGCTTCAATGGCAGTTTGTTAATTATATCACAAATTATATACACTGAAGGATCTATGCAGGAGTCTACTAGTAGAACTGCACCTGCTCTAGTTGCCACCTCCCTAGATAACCTAAGAATGATAACAGCCATGTTGAGTTAGGCACAAGAATTAACTGGGAATGTACACTGCAAACTGAATAGTTAGCAATCCATTAGGATTGCTAACTATGGCACCATGACACCATGTTTGACTCCTAGATTATTAGTAACTTTGTCATTATTGGTGGTAATTTACTCGTATAATGACCATAACATTTTCATATAAAAAGTCAGGTATACATACTTAAAAATTGGAGAAAAGGAATAATTTATAACTTATGAATTCCATCACATAATTAAATATTCCTTCATGATAATGTAGATAAGTTAGGTAACGAAAGTCACGGTGATGTTGTAGTTACGTTGTTGTAGCCACGGTAATGTTGTAGTTACGTTGTTGTAATCACGGTGTTGTTGCAGTCACGGTGTTGTTGCAGTCACAGTGTTGTTGCAGTCACAGTGTTCCTGCAGTCACAGTGTTCCTGCAGTCACAGTGTTCCTGCAGTCACAGTGTTCCTGCAGTCACAGTGTTCCTGCAGTCAGTGTTGGTGCAGTCACAGTATTGTTACAGTCACAGTGGCAATATAAACACAAATGCAGTATAATGTGATCCTTTATTGACTACGTTTCGCCCACACAGTGGGCTTTTTCAAGTCACAAACAGAACTACCTGAGGTGGAAGGAACGCGAGTATTTATAGTCCGGTTCAGAATGCTGAGGTCAGGTGAAGAATGCTGCATCTGATGATGTACCGAGTGGGGTTATAGAGTCTAAAAACTTGGGTAGCTTGGAAAGGAGATTGGATAAGTTTGTGAGCAGACCTTCTACAGTGTTCTTATGTGGGATAGCGATGAAGAAGTTTCTTGGCAAGTGGTTCAGCTATGTTATAGAAGCCACTATTCTGGTTGAAGTTGTCGGATATAGAAATAAGTGATGATTCCAGGATTCTTCGGTATTGAGTGTTGTCTTCTGTGGCGATAAGTCTTGAGTTTCTGTAGTTTATCAAGTGGTTTTTGTGAATTACGGTGTTGTACGCAGGCATCCTTGTGTCGTCACAAGGAATGCCTGCGTACAACACCGTAATTCACACAACCACTTGATAAATACAGAAACTCAAGACTTATCGCCCCAGAAGACAACACTCAATACCCAAAAAATCCCGGAATCATCACTTATTTTTTATATCCCACAACTTCAACCAGAATAGTGGCTTTATAACATAGCTGAACCACTTGCCCAAGAAACTTCTTCATCGCTATCCCACATAAGAACACTTGTAGAAGGTCTGCTCACAAACTTATCCAATCTCCTTTCCAAGCTACCCAAGTTTTTAGACTCTATAACCCCACTCGGTACATCATCAGATGCAGCATTCTTCACCTGACCTCAGCATTCTGAACCGGACTATAAATACTCGCGTTCCTTCCACCCCAGGTAGTTCTGTTTGTGACTTGAAAAAGCCCACTGTGTGGGCGAAACGTAGTCAATAAAGGATCACATTATACTGCATTTGTGTTTATATTGCCATTGTGTCGGTATTTTATACCATTTATTTCTACAGTCACAGTGTTGTTACAGTCACAATGTTGGTGCAGTCACAGTGTTGTTGCAGTCACAGTGTTGTTACAGTCACAGTGTTGTTACAGTCACAATGGTGGTGCAGTCACAGTGTTGGTGCAGTCACAGTGTTGTTGCAGTCACAGTGTTGGTGCAGTCACAGTGCTGGTGCAGTCACAGTGTTGTTGCAGTCACAGTGTTGTTACAGCCACAGTGTTGGTGCAGTCACAGTGTTGGTGCAGTCACGGTGTTGGTGCAGTCACAGTGTTGGTGCAGTCACAGTGTTGTTACAGTCACAGTGTTGGTGCAGTCACAGTGTTGGTGCACAGTGTTGTTACAGTCACAGTGTTGGTGCAGTCACAGTGTTGGTGCACAGTGTTGGTGCACAGTGTTGTTACAGTCACAGTGTTGGTGCAGTCACAGTGTTGGTGCAGTCACAGTGTTGGTGCAGTCACGGTGTTGGTGCAGTCACAGTGTTGGTGCAGTCACAGTGTTGGTGCAGTCACAGTGTTGGTGCAGTCACGGTGTTGGTGCAGTCAGTGGTTGGTGCAGTCACAGTGTTGGTGCAGTCACAGTGTTGGTGCAGTCACAGTGTTGGTGCAGTCACAGTGTTGGTGCAGTCACAGTGTTGGTGCAGTCACAGTGTTGGTGCAGTCACAGTGTTGGTGCAGTCACAGTGTTGGTGCAGTCACAGTGTTGGTGCAGTCACAGTGTTGTTACAGTCACAGTGTTGGTGCAGTCACAGTGTTGGTGCAGTCACAGTGTTGGTGCAGTCACAGTGTTGGTGCAGTCACAGTGTTGGTGCACAGTGTTGTTACAGTCACAGTGTTGGTGCAGTCACAGTGTTGGTGCAGTCACAGTGTTGGTGCAGTCACAGTGTTGTTGCAGTCCACGTGTTGTTTGCAGTCACAGTGTTGTTACAGTCACAGTGTTGTTACAGTCACAGTGTTGTTACAGTCACGGTGTTGTTACAGTCACAGTGTTGGTGCAGTCACAGTGTTGTTGCAGTCACAGTGTTGTTACAGTCACAGTGTTGGTGCAGTCACAGTGTTGGTGCAGTCACAGTGTTGGTGCAGTCACAGTGTTGTTACAGTCACAGTGTTGTTACAGTCACAGTGTTGTTACAGTCACAGTGTTGGTGCAGTCACAGTGTTGGTGCAGTCACAGTGTTGGTGCACAGTGTTGTTACAGTCACAGTGTTGGTGCAGTCACAGTGTTGTTGCAGTCACAGTGTTGGTGCAGTCACAGTGTTGGTGCAGTCACAGTGTTGGTGCAGTCACAGTGTTGGTGCAGTCACAGTGTTGGTGCAGTCACAGTGTTGGTGCAGTCACAGTGTTGGTGCAGTCACAGTGTTGTTACAGTTACAGTGTTGGTGCAGTCACAGTGTTGGTGCACAGTGTTGTTACAGTCACAGTGTTGGTGCAGTCACAGTGTTGGTGCAGTCACGGTGTTGGTGCAGTCACAGTGTTGGTGCAGTCACGGTGTTGGTGCAGTCACGGTGTTGGTGCAGTCACGGTGTTGGTGAAGTCACAGTGTTGGTGCAGTCACAGTGTTGGTGCAGTCACAGTGTTGGTGCAGTCACGGTGTTGGTGCAGTCACAGTGTTGGTGCAGTCACAGTGTTGTTGCAGTCACAGTGTTGGTGCAGTCACGGTGTTGGTGCAGTCACAGTGTTGGTGCAGTCACAGTGTTGGTGCAGTCACAGTGTTGGTGCAGTCACAGTGTTGGTGCAGTCACGGTGTTGGTGCAGTTACGGTGTTGGTGCAGTCACGGTGTTGGTGCAGTCACAGTGTTGGTGCAGTCACAGTGTTGGTGCACAGTGTTGTTACAGTCAAAGTGTTGGTGCAGTCACAGTGTTGTTACAGTCACAGTGTTGGTGCAGTCACAATGTTGGTGCACAGTGTTGTTACAGTCACAGTGTTGGTGCAGTCACAGTGTTGGTGCAGTCACGGTGTTGGTGCAGTCACGGTGTTGGTGCAGTCACAGTGTTGGTGCAGTCACAGTGTTGGTGCAGTCACAGTGTTGGTGCAGTCACAGAGTTGGTGCAGTCACAGTGTTGGTGCAGTCACAGTGTTGGTGCAGTCACAGTGTTGGTGCAGTCACGGTGTTGGTGCAGTCACGGTGTTGGTGCAGTCACGGTGTTGGTGCAGTCACGGTGTTGGTGCAGTCACGGTGTTGGTGCAGTCACGGTGTTGGTGCAGTCACGGTGTTGGTGCAGTCACGGTGTTGGTGCAGTCACGGTGTTGTTGCACTCACAGTCTTGGTGCACTCACAGTCTTGGTGCACTCACAGTCTTGGTGCACTCACAGTCTTGGTGCACTCACAGTCTTGGTGCACCACAGTTTGGGCACTCACAGTCTTGGTGAAACTCCAGTTTTGGGTGCACTCACAGTTTTTGGTGCACTCACGTTTGGCACTCACGTCTTGGGCACTAAAAGTCTTGGGGGCACTCATAGTGTTCTGCACTCACAGTGTTTCTGCACTCAAGTTTTTTCTGCACTCACATGTTGTGCACTAAACAGTGTTGCTCACTCACAGTGTTGCTGCCTCACATGTTGCTGCACCCCAAAAGTGTTGCTGCACTACAGTGTTGTCATCACATGTTGTTGCGCACAGTGTGGTGCAGTCACAGTGTTTTTTTCATTGGAGTTTCGACAGTGGATTAGGTAAAGAAATACTCACGTAGGCGGGTTAGTACGTAAAATTTTACAGACAGGTGAGTAGCACCTACACCCGTGCCCTAGCCCTCTGCTCCTCTCGACAACTGACTGACTGGCCGCCCCAGACCCATATGTGAGAGATTTTTAAATAATCCCAAAGTCACGCAATATGGTTCAACAGTGATCAGGCAAGACGGTTGCCCGGGGGTCAACGGTACACTGGTTCGGTAATTTTTTACTACAAAGAGGCTCGGCGACGCTAACGATTTCGTCCCAAATCAACTAATACAAATAGAGATGGCGGGTATACGGTTTGGGCGATTCTATACAATGTCAAAGTACACAAAAAATTAAAACTTAAACAACATATAAACTTGGGGAAGGAAGCTAGAAACTAAACTGAAAAGCAATACAGGTAAATATACCCCTTTAAAATAAAACCAAAAACAACGAACTAAAACTTTGGATTACAATGTAAAAAAAAAATTTTGATCGATCGATCTTTTTCATTGATCTACAGATTCTGGGGGAAGAATATATCAAAGAAAGAGTGTTTAAACGAAAGGCAGACCCCGGTGCACTCAAATCTGTTTTTAACTCTCAGAATGCGGAGAGAACATGAACAAAAAAAAAAAAAATTCTTGAATACGAAAAGTTGTACTGAAATTTATTATCTATCAGGTTATTACTTTTAACCCCCAACTTGTGGGGTGAGTTTTGAATATCAGAATGGGTGTATCTTGGGGGAGGATAAAAATCTGGCATTGGAAACTCATGCTGTTTTTGAGGCAAATCTGAATTGGGATTTTAAAAATGATACTTGAGGATTTCTCAATACCGGTCGTGTAAACTGGGGAATTTAGGGCATTCGGGTTGACGTCGATGAGTATCAGAGGAAGAAGTACGGGTCAGGGGATTGTAGAGCTGTCACATTAGTCGGGTTTGGGGAACATCATTATCTCACATCAAACTTCATATGACTAATGCGTTTCTTTTCTGAAGTATAATCCTCTAACCTAAACTATTACCGGGTTTTTTGTTAAACTACTCGATAAGGACCAAAAAAAATTTTGATCAAGCTTTGGCTTTGCAGATTTTTGTTAAAGTTAATCGCATAACTCTCGAACCTACTTTGATTTTGGATGGCTTTGCTCAGTGTTTGGACTTGAAATTCAGCTGTTGATTTATGAAGTGTTTCACGTTTCTCTAAAAACACTTTGAGCTAAGTGGTACGAGTTGTATGAAATATCGGGGTTGAAATTTTGGGTTTGGGGTTTAGAATATAAAAATCATAAGGCAAACGTTTTTAAAACCATACAATGCATAATGGGAGTGCCCCCTAAGAAACTTGAAGCAGAATTTTAGACACTGCACATAGGTATAACTTTCATCCCAAGTTTCACTTTTTGGGATTGAAGTGGCTCTCAAGACAAAAGTACTTTCTTATTGGTTTTCGTTCCGCTAACCCATTGCTGGCAGGTGATGAGGAACAATGGTGGATTTAGAGATCTTGTAAAAGGTGCACAAATTTTAAGAATTTCATTAAAAAATTCACCCCTTTTTGTACTAGGACTTGGGGGGTACCCCTGCGATAATGCGTCAAAAAAACCTTTAGCACTGTTCGGCATCTTATCTGCATAGGGAACTAACTCACAAACGGTGAAATGGTTACCAAAACACAGAGTTTTTTATTTGGGAGGGAAATTGGAAATTAATTTAACAAATTAGCGCAACCTTTCCCCACGGTTCGCTATTTGGATTACTTGGTTTGGTTTAGGACCATTAGCATTACCTTTATGTTGCATGAGACACTACATTTTTTAAACATACTCAGAAAATCAGTTGCCTACGGGGCCAAAAGTATTTCAATCGGCTTGTTTTACTGAACGATCCATACCAGGGTGTGAACCGGTAAAAATCGTGAATAGCTGTAGGCTCTTTCACTAGTGACTGGGGAAATTACAAAGGGGAACCTTTTTTGCTAGGATCCCAACTCGGGCTTTTCGATACAGTAATTTTTTGGTTCATGCAAAGTCACTGATGGGTGCTGGTGGCTTTCACATTCAGATAAAAATTTTCCCTGGGCGGGAATCGAATCACACCAAACACATGGGATTGTTCGTTGAGATTTTACTTTCTTCACACAAAGGGAGGGTCTGCAGTTACTATACTAACAGTCGCGATAAGGCATCTGCGACTACTTTTGACTTGCCAGGTAATGCCAAAGGTGGGGATTGAACTTTGGATAGTCAAGGTCCATTGGCTAACCCTTTCCCGTAGGTTTTTTTTGTTCTGGAAAAAGGTATCATGGAGCAGGTTCTGTAAGACAAACAAGAACTGAAAAATGTCCGGAAGTGCTTTTAAAGACCAAACTTTTGCTAAAGCTTTTGCTCATTACTTTTAAAATTACTTCGGGGCCTTGTAAGGACTCGGTACAAATGCAACTGCGTTGTATTCCAGGACTTCTGAGTAGGACGGACCACCCAAATTTGGGAATAGCATCAGTTTGATAGAAGGGCTTAGAAAAATCGGGAAAATTTTCAAAATTGGAAAAAGGTTAGCTTTTTTTTGATTTTGGGAAGCCTTTCTTGAGGGAAGGCCCAAAAAAAGGGCATCTTTCTAAGCAACTCATTTTAGAGGGCGCTAGGGAAGAAAAATTGGCAATGAAAGACTATAAAAACCTGCTAAGCCCCAAAGGATTTTAGGGCATCAGCTTTTTTGGGTTAAAAATTTATACTGCAGTTACTTTACTTTGGTCAGTCGTACCCTCTAGGAGGGACTACGTGCCCAAAAAAATTTAATTTTGATCTGAAAAATTGCTTTTTAGACAGTTTATTTTTTAAATTGGCTTCAACTTCCCAAGTACTACATCAAGTTTTTCAAGGTGTACCACGCTTTTGACATGAGATTACGTCTCTAAGTACCCCATAATGCATTACCTAGAGCCCTCTAAAAGATTTTGTCATACCCCTTGGAACGGATAGGGGAAAGATCGAAACCCAAAACCCCAAACGGGGGAAGTGATAATGACCTTAGGGTGGGAATCCCAGTTAGTCTTGGCTGTCCTGGAAGAGGGATTTGAAAAAACCCTTGAAAAAAAATCTAGGGTTGAAAAAACTTTGTTATCCCCGATATTACGAAAAAGATCACCCAGTACAGGGAGGGGAAAAAGCGATCGGGAAGGGTTTTCGCGTTTAATTCCTAAAGTCAATCATGGGCGCCCATTACCACCTTCTTAGGTACTGTATAAAGGGTGCATTCCAAGGGGAAAATTGGGGCCTAGGTGCAATAACTCCTCATAAACATTTGTTTGTAAATTCTTCTGGACAGCAATTGTAAAATGGGCATTCGTACGCGGGTATGTAATAGGTCTAGACCGGTTCAAGTGGAATACGATGGGACAAAAAGTTGTTATACCATCTTTACCTGGAAAGCAATGGCTTTTCGACGTTTGTTCAACAGATCAACAAACCGACTTCATCTGGGAATCAGGGGGAGCTAAGTCTTCTCCTCAATGGGTGGAACAGTTTGTCCATAGTGGAGGGGGCTCCTGGCAGAAATAGCACCGACCCACGGGTCAGGTGAAAACTCACCTCTACCTGAACGGGGAAAGGATAGTGAACAAGTTAAACAAGATTGGATTTGCCTGAGGCGAACACTGGACCGAATGTTGGCCAGGAAAAAAAGGGATTTTTACTCTTACAACATGTAAGGAGGTTCAACATATAGACCTTTTTTCTTTGCAGAATCACGCAATAGGACGTTAAACCATCTGAACATAGGAACAATACGACCTCTAGTGAACAAGCGCAAAAGACGGGATGTGACATAACAAAGATGGATTCTAGTTTCAAGTAATCGTTTTCTGACAAGGCTCCCCCCGGGAGAAACTATTTCGAAAGCAGCATTGAAAAGGGGTAGGTTTTGGGGGACTCAAGGCAATCTTTGGTCCCCGGGGCACTTTAGGCATGGAAACCGCAAATTGAAGGTATGGTAACACGATGGGAGTGACAGAATTAACAGTGCCTGACCGCTTGGGTACCTATGGAGAAACATTGCTTGTAAGGCTTAAAACCCTACATCCAAAACCCGCAGCGTATAACAGTTTCTGATCCAAGCTGGGGAAACCCCGAATGGAACGACAAGTCGCAATTTGGATGACATCGAAAAGGGGCGGCACAAGCAAAAAGTTTGCAGGAAACAAACCCCGTAGAAGGTCACCAAAGGGAAAATAATTGGTCACAACAAGGAAGGAAGCAGTGAAGTCTCTAAACCCTTTGGATGAAAAGGGTTAGGGAAATCCGACCCCCGGACAGCAGTGGAACCAGCTACTCCACTAAGGAGGGAAAATGATCGGTTCTACGAGAAAAGGACATGCGTAACTGTTTCCCCTTAAACAAACAGACCTAATAAAAAATTTTACTTGCCACCAGAGTCCATGAACAAATGAACGGGCGCATTAAAACAATGCTTTCACTATAGGCCTAGGTTTTCATTGGAAGTTATGTCAAACAAAAAGGTGATTGTCTCAAAAAGATTGTTCTACTTCACCCCAAAAACATCTATGTCGGGCATGGAAGCAAAAATCATCAGCAGGGTTTGTCCTTCCGAGACTGCTTAAGGCTTCAAAAAAATTTTGAAAGGGGTGGGGTCTATTATCATACTGTCCCATGGGGCGGTTTTTACTGGGGCGTCGAATTCCCCCAATTGGAAGAATGAGCCCCGGGGTTTTGGTTATTTTGAGAACCACGATATCTGTTTCCTCTACGGGGTTTTAGGGTTTGGGAAAGGCCCCGAAAAACCTAGAGTACTGGGTTTTAGAGACATTGACCCAGATGTCAGTCCAGATTCTATGATAAAATAAGTAGGGAAATCTGGGTACTCATCATCGTACGACGTCTCTTAGGGGGAATACGGGCAATTAATTGCAATAAGGCTACGGGGAAACCCCCCCTTAAACAAGTAAGCCCCACTATGGTTACTGAAAAGTACTTAATACTACGAGGTTCATAAAAGACTCTGGTACACTGGTTCTTGGTGACTCTGAGATGGTTGACGACCACGTTTGTTCTGTGGCGCAAACAAGAGGTGGGGCAGACTGAGGATGTGTGTGGAAAAATTTTTTGTCAAAGGGAAAGTACCCGTTCGTAAAATGGTTTTTACCCCCTTCAGGGGGAAAGCTTTAGATGGACAGCAGAAAATGATGATAAAAATTTTTTAATCAAAGCAAAAGCACTCAACGATTCATTATCATGGGTGTACACATATTCCCTAAGAAGACATATTGGGGTCGTGTTTTTACTGGGACAAGGGAAAACGAATCTTTCCCCATATTGTACCACTTTGTAAGATTCCTGAAGCCGCATATAAGGAGATCAACAACGGAACAGCAGCGGGATCGAAAAAAGAGCTTCTTTTCAAGTTGATAAAACTTTCCCCTTTTAAGGAGGACCTTCAACAGAGCATAGCACAGAACGAATGGCCGAAAAACCCTGCTTTAAAACAAAAGTACATGGCCATTTAATAAAGGGAAAACCCCTCAAGGGGAAACACGATAAACATAGTTTTTCTCCGTGTCGGGTCGGGCCCGTCAGTCGTAAGGAAATGTGAGGAATGATGACGGGGAACAGTACCTGAGGGTCTGAGTAAGACATTCAGTAAAGTATCACTTGATGGTATTGAGACATAAAAGGCAAAGTAGATGAGAATAAATAAGGCAAAAAAAATGAACAAAAAAAATGATTAAAATTTAGAATTGAAATAAAAGAATACAACTAAAATTTTGCAGAAGTAATAAAAAAAATTTTTTTTAAGATAATGCAAAAGGAAGGACAATCAAAGTGAAGGCTATTGGTCAAGAAAAAATTTACATTGAAAATACAAGTAAAATATTATGGGGAAATGAATTAAAAAGCAAAAATGGGGTGTCTTTTACTCTTGTAAAAAAGAATTTAAATTTAATTTAAATTTTAAATCAATGTAAAAGTATAAATAAAATTTTTAAATTGTTAACTGGGAAATTTAATATTTTAAAGAATGAAAACAATTAAATATAATTCATAAAAATATCAAAAAAAGAAAATAATTCACTGCAGGGAAAAAGTGCAACAAAAAAATTCACTGAGAACAAGGCACAAAAAAAGGTGTAAAATAATCACTGGGGAGTAAAAAGTGTCATGGGAAAACTCAGGTTAAATGATAAAATTAAAAGATAAGAAAAAAAAATATTGAACACTTTAACTCTTAATTGTAAATTAGACAAAACAATTTTTCTCAAAAGAGTAAAAAACACTTTGTTTTTAAAAATAATTGAATCGCATCAAAGTGAATTTGTTTTAAAGAAAATAAAAAAATGAATAAAATAAAAAAGGGAAAAAAACGGGGTAAAATAAAACTTACAGGGCGGGGGACACAACATTATTAGTATTTTTTTTCAACAAAATCTTCTGCCCTGAACGAAAAAATTTGTGGGAAAAATAATGGTACACAGTCTTTTGAAAAAAATTAGAGAAAGAACCCCCTGGCATAAAGAAAAAAAAAAACACCACAGAAAAATGGATAATTTGGTATACTGGGGTAAATTGCCCGCAGAAATACAATGACAATTACTGGAGAAAAACAAAAGCTGAAAGAAAACAATAAAAAAAAATGAAACACTTCAACAGAGTGACTGACTGTTTCACTACACAAAAATACTTTCTACAGACAGTAGCATAAAAAAAAAACACAAAAAAAAATATAAGAAAGGAAAACCGAAAAAAATTGTAAAAATAAAGAGTCAAAAAAACCGAGTCACACTGAAAAACAAGGTTTAGGACACAAGCAATTTTTTAAAATGTCTCACCACGCAAATGTCTTTAAATGAAGAAAAAAGTCTTAAACTATCCGAAGTCTTAGTAGTCGGGGGATTATGGGAGAGGGAGGGGTTTTAGGTTGTCCTGGCGGTATGATGACGCCTCCTACGCTCCTGTTTTCGGAAGAAAAAGCGCCTCTCGGTGGTCCCATAAAATTTGGGTTTTATCGTGGCGCTCACACATCTTTGACCCAAAAAAGTGGCCAAAAAAAGTATTGACCCAACAAGGGTTAAAAAAACAACCACGGGGGATGAGGTGGAGGGGGGTGTGGTTGTGGAGGAGAGTGTGGGCGAGAACTGCTGGGCGCAACGCCCGCCATTACCCCCGAAGGGGCTTGATAAGCCACTCCATGCCACAGGAATGGTGAAACTACTCTTTTCACCAAAGGGGGCACAAAGCAATAAGACAAAACTTCAAGGGAATTTGCTTAACTTTTTATCGTGGGTTTTTTCTTCTCTCTCTCACGGTTAGAAGCTGGGTTTGCTGATGGCTTAAAACCCCCCAAATGGCTGACTGGAAATGTAACGAGCACAAAACACGGAGGAGCATTGGATACAGGAGACAGGCTGGTATAGGGTACTGGCGTTCAAATTCCACAGGTCGCTTTCAAATGGCTTTAAATTTCAAAACCGGTCAACCCCTCGGAGATTGAAGCAATAGCACACGAACTAAGAGGAACTTTAAAGGGTGCAACAGGCTTGCAGGGTGGGGGTGGGGAGAGAGGGTAACGCTGGTGGGGGGTTCACCTTTGACCCCGCCGGGACTCCATCTTTTTAAAAGTCTGGGAAAAAACCCTAAAAACTAAATCCACGCTCCACACCGCTGCACCCTTTACATGTGGGAGTTCGCACGGGGGTAGGTAAGAAATACCAAAGGGGGTGTACGATAATTACAGACAAGGCAAGTACGCCCTTTCACCGTGACCTAGTCTCTCTGCCCCCTCTCTCGTACAAAATGACTGACTGGGGCCCCCCCACAGTACCCATATGTGAGAGGGTCTTTTTATAAGCCAGGTCAGCGCAATAGATTAGACATGAACCCGGGAGGCCCGGTTTTGGGCCCTTGAGTCAACGGTCACGGTTAGGTAATGGTTATACTATAGACGTTACGCACAGTGTTGGGATCACAGTGTTGGTTTCAGTCACATTTTTGGGCGCACGTGTTGTTACAGCACAATGTTTTGCATCACAAATGTTGGGTGCATCACAGTGTTGCTGCAATCACAGTGTTGTGCATCACAGGTTGTTGCAGTCACAGTGATGGGGCAGTCACAGTGTTGGTGCAGTCACGTGTTGGTCGTCCAGTTAGGTTTTTCAAGGCCCAGCCCTAGGGATCACGGGGGGTTTGCCAGTCATAGGTTGCTCAGTCACAGTTTGCGGGAGTCGCGGTTTTGAGAAAAGATTGTTGCAGTCACAGTATTGTTTGCAGTCACAGTGTTGGTGCAGTCACGGTGTTGGGGCAATCAAAGTTTTGTTGCACTCTATCAGTGTGGTGCAGTCACAGTGTTGTTGTAAAAAACACGTCACAGTGTTTGTTGTCAGTCCACAGTGTTTGGTGCAGTCACAGTGTTGTGCAGTCAGTGTTGCTGCAGTCACAGTTGTTGGTGCAGTCGACAGTGTTGTGCATCACAGCTGTTGCTGCAGTCACAGTGTTCTGCAGTCACAGTGTTTGCTGCAGTCACAGTGTTGTTGCCGTCACAGTGTTGTTGCAGTCACAGTGGTTGTTACAGTCCACAGTGAACAGGAAACGAAGAAAAGTGGAAAGGATATAAAAATAATCCACCACCTGAGCCATGTTTGGACTGTAGGCAACAGCCCCCCCCCCCCCTGCGGCAACCCCCCCCCCCCCCTCCCCATGTGGCCTCCAAACCACAACTACAGATGCCAACAACAAATGTCCGCCCAACAAACACAGAATACGACCATCGTTTATAATTACTAAATCTACAGGACCTTAATTAAGCCATCCCACCACCAACCAAAATACTTTTCTTTCCCTTCTTCATCAGTGAACTTCTAGAAGGAGTCAGATTGCATATTGCATCCCCACACAAAAGAGCTCACTTTAGACAACTAAAAATGGATAAATGGGGTACAACCTTGTTTTAGATGCGCTACAAAAAAAAAGGCACTAGTGGGGGGGGAGGTGTTTGGCCTTATGCGAAGAGTCGCACATTCTGGCATTAGATGCTCAACACCCACAAAATGAAAGGAGTTTGAAGTTCCTAACAATAAAGATCGAGAACGCAAAAACCAATCGTGGTTTAATAAGCGGCACCAGATGCAACTTCCAACAATTAAGGAACAGCTACTGAAAATTGGTAACTGTTCCCTGGAACGGTTATCCAAGCCACATCCCCAACATCTTGCTGTTTTGTGATTTCAACCTAAGGCATAACAAAATGGAAAGAATGCAGCAAATGAATGTTTAACAGAAACAATCCTGGAGGCAGTCGCAAATGAAAAGTCACACACACATGAATACCGTAATCTCTGCTATAAAACACCCTCCTACACTGCACCAGATAGTGCAGTCAACAAAGACTGCAAAATACAACTTGCACCTTATCTTCACAAATTTATGAGGACCTGGTGAAGAAACCATAATTATCATAAATAAACTACATTCCAATCACACGCATCTAATCGAAGCTTTCAGATTTAACATAGTCACAGGGATCCAACCAGCAAAATGCCACTGTAGCTGTGAAGTGTCCTTCACCAAATAAATATCAACAACAATGACATCACTAGTACCCAGGTGAACAATGTCATAACTGAAACATGTTGGGAAAGACATCTTAAATAACAGTGGAAATCCTGTGAACGGATCAACTTCCTGGCACTGAAGTAATGTTCAAGGCATATTCCCTAAGAAAGAATAAACAGGAAAAAAACGTCCCTCTACAGAAGACGACGAAGAAAAACTGATGCTCTCTCAAGAACCCTAGATGTAATCTGATACCACAGTAAGAAGCCACTACCAGTGGAAGTGGTAAAGTATCGAACTTAAGTTAAAGGACTCATACAGTAGGCCAGGAGAGGCAAGAGGAAGCAAAAACGTATTAAAGTGAAATTGAAAGAATTTCGAAATATTTTTTCATTTTCAAAAAAAAAAAAAAAGACAAAAACCATATCTAGTATCTGGGCCCCGGCTCGACAGGAAGGGACTTATACGTGATACAACCAAAGAAAATGAGTGAGACTACTGGAAATCACTAATGCACTTTTGTAAAGCGAAGCCACAAATCAGTCTAAAGATCGACAATCCAAATGACGCCAAAATGATTTTTTCAATGGAATGAGGCCTGCAAAACTCCACTAGGACGAGCCCCAGGCCCAAACTCGTGAGGAAACTCAGTGTTCATTAAGAATTGCAAGAAACCCCTTTGCGTATGCCCTAAGTAACTATGGAGGAGCTTAGACATGGGTGGAAATTCCACAGGTCGCTAAAAACACCGATATATCCCCACTACTATAAAGGGTGGCAGCAAAGCATTAGCTAAGAAATATATAGAGACAATAGCTCTAATGTCGACATCACAAATCTTTGAAAGATTATAAAGAAGCAACGAATGGAAACACTTGGATTCCCCAAAACAGGCACAAATCCAGGGCAACATGGGTTCAGAGAGGGTATGCTCGTCTCACCTCTCCCAACTACTGGATCACTATGCCATGGTCTTGGATGCCCTGACAAGAAAAAAAAAGCAGAATGCAGATGTAACAACGCAGACTTTGCAAAAGCCTTAGACAAGTGGGCATCATGGGCGTAATAGCGCAAAAAACTGCGTGCTAAAGAGTTAACTGAAAAGTAACAGATGGATCTGGTCTTCAACTTTCTAAACCAATCGAAAACACATAAGATAGTGTCAACAGAGCTAACATCGGAAGCATGTCCGAGAGTAGAAAACGGAGCTCTGTTCCACAAGGCACAGTAAACTCGCCACCCATCCTGTTCCTCAACTCCTCTTATCAGGACGATAACAGAGACTTCAAACTCACACTCTCACCTGTGGTCAGCCTAGGCAGATACATACTAGATCTGCACGAGACTGTCACTATTGAGACACAGGGCATACGAAAAACAGTAAATGTGTGTTTCAGTGAAGCAAATTCCAAACTACCCGTTATGGAAAACTGAGTGACGATAATAAACTAGAACTGAGTATACTACAAAAACTCTAATAAAACAGAGCGACAAAATAATGTGAGGGACCTGGGAGTGGTATGTTCTGAGGGAAATCACTTTCAAGGATCAACAACAGTGTCACGAGCACAAGTGCAAAGACAATTTATAGGAGGGAAAATTAATATCATTATAGTCCACGGGGGAGCGCTAAACGTATGGAAAATGAGACGTTCCAAACACAATAGATGATGCCAAGCCAATATGAATCATTTCCTCAAGGGTGGAATATTCGCTGTACATTAACATCACCATCAAAACACAGTGAAATTGCAGATCTAGCTACTGTACAGAGAACCTTTACTGTACGATTTAGGTTCCGATCAAACACCCTAAATACTTGGAACGTGCTTGGAAGCACTTGCTTGCAACTCGCTAACATTCATATTGCTACACTTAGAACAATCCTAGAAGGAATGAGTCCCTAATCTGCCACACAGAAATCATTCCCTACGAAAGGCAAAGACTGGGCAGGTGGTGCAAATACCCCCAAGGAAGAGTAGGGGCACCATTGGTACAACTAAAAGAAAACCTAGTACGTGTCCGGGAGCCAAAACTGTTCGCAAAACAGCCCTCCACTTTGCATAAGAAATTACCAATAGACCCCTGGCTGCTGCCTTCACGAGGGAGCACGGACAGATATTCAACTAAGTCAGGGCTGGAACACTGGGCTGTGGGTCGTATGCAATTACAGTCTGAACATTAAAATGGCAATAAAAAAAATACCGACAGATTGTTAGGTAAGACACACTATTGCAACAGGTAGGTATCTTTATTTTGATAAAATAAAGATACCTAACTGTTGCATATTGTGTCATACCTAACAATTACAGTCTGGGTTGATCAGGTCCTGATCCACGGCGGGAGAGCCTAGTTATTGTGGACCGACCGCGGGGGGTGTAGATCGAATACCTTCCAAATAGACTTCCAGGTGTAGTTGCAGTCACAGTGGTTTTTGCCAGTCACAGTGGTCCGTTGGCACCAACCGTTGTTGCAAGTCATGGTATTGATGCAGAGTCACGGTGTTGATGCAGTCACGTGTGGAGTGTATCACGGTTGTTGAATGGTAGTCACGGTTTGTTTGCATCAAACGGTGTTGCTGCGAGTGACTGTGTTTGTGTGCAGTCCCAGTGTTTTGTTGCAGTCAGTGTTCGCTTGCAATCACGGTGTTTTTGCAGTCACGGTGTTTTTTCATATCACTGTATGTGGCAGTCATGTTTTTTGAAGTCACGTTGTTGTTGCAGAGACCACTGTGTTGAGGCAGCCATGGTGCTCCCGTTGCAGTCACGGTCATTGTGGTAGTCATGTGTTGCAGACAAATGTTTTTTGCATGAGACATGAAAGTGTCCTGCTATGCAACAAGCACAGTGCAATGCCGGCACCCGCCCCCCATGCAACAAACGCCACTGAGACATACATCCTCTCGTTCAACAAACGCATGAGACATTCAACAAGCGCATAAGACAACAACATCCTCCCCAGTTCATCAAAGCCATTACAGTATAGCAGACAACACCCACGTCCGTGCGTGTTGCGCAAGCATCAAGACAGTACGCACCATATCGTCAAGCGCAAAGTGGACGACGGCATGCACACCCCCATTCGTGTTGCGCATGTAGTGCATATATTATGAACGTGACATCAAATACACGTATGATTTGCCTCCCCTCTTACAAATACACGAGGATATCCCATGTATCAGCAAACCTTTCCCTATGAGGTAGACTGAGGGCTCGCGAAACTGCACATCTAGGAAAGACGTAGAATTAGCGGGGGATATGATTGAGGTGTATAATGGAAGACAGGAAAAAATAAAGGGATGTAAATAGTGTGCTGGAAATATCTAGTCCTAGACAGGACACCCGCAGCAATGGTTGTTAAGTTGGAAAATTCAGATTCAGAGGAATAGGAAAGTTACTGGTTTGGTAATAAGTTGTGGATGAGTGGAACAAACTCCCAAGTACCCGTTATAGAGGCTCCAGAACGTGTGTAGTTACTTTAAGAATAGGTTGGGATAAACCTACATGAGTAATGTGGGTGGGTGTGGCAGTATAAGACCTGGATAGCTTGAGCTAACGACGGTTCGATTGCCGTGTTCCTCCCTATAATACAATGTGACCTTACTGTCCTAGGTTGGGTGGATTGGCTTAAGCCGGTAGAGACTAGGACCCTGCCTCGCAAGGGCCAGTGAAGGCCTTCTGCAGTGTTCCTTCGTTCTTATGTTCTGATGTTCTTAACAGCCACATGGTCAGTGAGGAGTTTAATATGCAGCAAAGGTACGCAAGAAGCTTCCAGCTACACACACACACACACACACACACACCCCCACACACACACACACACAACACACCAAACAACAAAACTAACACACACATCCAAACAACCACACCACACACACACTTACGTTTTGGTTTACTAACATAACAGCCCCTATGCATCACAGACCAGTGTTTCATGATAATCTCTAAATACATTATGCTTGACTCTGATTATTGGCATGTCCCTCCATCTTAGTCCTGTAAGGAAATATTACTTTTTCGTCCTATGGTGTGTTAATAGAAAAAAGAAAACACCAACATAAACGAATAGAACTTTATTCTGGTTACTACCACTGGAGGGATAACCCACAGGAAAGAGGCCTAGCACTGGAATCCCTATTTTGTTTCTGTATGTATCCCATAATATTCTGCCCACTGGCTCCCCGTGATATATTTTACTTGCTAGATGAACAAAACAGCCTCACCTCGCCACCCCATTGGTTTGAACCAGGTCCTGTCTATTGCTTCACTATCTACTGTGAAACTATATGGACGTCAACGTTACATTGTGACAGCAATACTGACGACATATAGCCGCACGAGTGTAGGCCTGCTTGCTGGCAAGATGTTTGCAAGCAGTTGAAACGTAACGCTTACAGTAAACAACTGCGTAAAGCTTAACCAAAAGCCTACCCTTAACAGATCATTGGAGCATATAAGTCGCAGAGTGATTTTTCCCACAGTTTTTTCGT
Organism: Cherax quadricarinatus; assembly: GCF_026875155.1. Taxonomy (NCBI): domain Eukaryota; kingdom Metazoa; phylum Arthropoda; class Malacostraca; order Decapoda; family Parastacidae; genus Cherax; species Cherax quadricarinatus. The sequence continues at coordinate 39,197,607 of NC_069443.1, read as the reverse complement.
GGAAAAATAAGAGCGTCTTATATGGCTTAAAAAAAATACGGTAACAGTGACACAAGTCTTCAAGACCTTTACCCCTCAAGGAAGTTCCCTTGATCTGGCGAGAGGCCTTTGATCCATGAATTGGATCTGTGCTCCAGTTCCCCGAATTAAGATCTGATGCCGTTCCACATCCCCCCCCCCATCGAGGCGCTGTTATAATCCTACTGGTTTAGAGCGCTTTCCCACCCCCCCCATTGATTATAATAATAATCTCAAGACTCTAGTCCTGTCCTTGAGACCTCTAATGCAACACAAATAATGGAAAGTGACATCAAGTAGACATTACAAACCCTCAATAGACACCGTCGATTTAGACTATAATATAATCTGCTCTATATTTCACAGCTTAACACCGCTGCGGCATGATACACAACAGGAAAATCTTCACTCAGAAATAATGCTGTTATAGATGATTTGTCTGGACAGAAGAAATAAAAGCCAAGAATGTCGAACATTCAAAATTTTTCTGGGAAACTTATCAGGAAAAATAAAAAGGCGTCTGCAAAATCCCACGGGCTTTCTGTCTCTCCCCAGTGAGTGAGAAAACAACATTCAGCCAGAGAAGTATAACTCCTATCATACTAGTATGAAACATACTCGTACACACACTAGGTAGTGGTTATTAGACAATCATCCGGAGGGTAACAAACGTTCTTTCATACAAAGTGTGAAAAATACTCCAGAAGTAGATGGTAAAGCAGCAGTCTCCTAGGGAGATAATATCGATCTTTTTCACTTTTAAAATTATCTAATTATCATTTCGAATAGAGTTATTCTTATTTGAACAAGGTCATCTTTAAACAACACTGATACCGGTCTTGACTCTTGATTCTCACTCTTTAAACTATATACCACACGGGCGGGATTTGAACCCGCGATCAGAGAGTCCTCAAAAACTCCAGACCGTCGCGTTAGCCACTGCGACCCTGGTATATTTTCTACATACCCATAGGAAGGTAGCATAGACCACCACTGTGACCACAAATGCAAGTTTTTACAGACGAATCTCCAGCTAGCGTGCCGTCAATGTTGACGGCCGTGTAGGGGACTTTGAGATAGAGTTCGTCCTCGGCCACGCTAGCTGGAGGCATTCGTCCTGTAAAAACTTGCATTTGTGATCCACTGTGGTGCCTATAGCTACCTATCTAACGCAATATGTCTAGTTGGACGAATCTTATAGTGGCTTACAGACCCAGTGGCAAACTCGACGGCCTGGAGTTTTGAGACCTTTCTGACCGCGGGTTCAAATCTCGCCCGTGGTATGGTTTCGTTGCAATCGTGTCATTAACGATTTCTTTGCTCTTCCATCCACTTAAGCGATAATCTTATACTTGCTTTTACATGACACAGTCAACGAAATCGTAATGACAACGATTGCCAAACAAAGAGTTTTGAGAGACTGATCGCGGGTTCCAATCCCGCCCGTGGGTATGGTTTGCTTATTCATGTTACTGCAATTTTCACTTTCCAACGGATTAAGTCTTGGTCTGAGACCCGGCCACGGGGGCGATGATCTTCGGATGGAGATATGACCAACAGGTAAATATAGGATGCCAAGTGTTTACCCACAGGGAGACAATAACTTGACGAAGCTTCACACATGACTTCCCAGGTCTGTCCCAGTAAAATCACCTCTGAGCGACTGGTGCCATTTTCTTAACATTTTTATCTTCAAATTATATTATATAACTAATCTGTGGAGTCAACAAATTTCAGTACTGGAAATTTTTAAAAACTGCTTGAAATGCCGTATTAATGAGTATGTTCACGTTATTCAATTACACGCATAGTAAAAAAAGAGTTTAATCAAAGGATAATTAAAGTAATCATCTGAAAGTTTATACTCATTTTGCGAGCCAGAAAATTAAAAGAAATATTAATACCCAACACACTCCAACACCGGACCCCCCGCAAATATATCTCTTCCGAGAAATTGCTTCCGATCAAGTAACCTCACTCAACCAATATTATTCACTTTGACAACGAAGATTATATTCCCTAAGGATAGCAAACAGAATTCCTTGTCGAGAGCGTAAAGTAGTTCCACGTATGACAGGTGCATGTTGGCCACATATTCCCCATAAAAGCATGAACAAAAAACGGCTATAACTTACTAATTATGTTCAGCGGTGAAAGATAAACAATAACAACACACGATAAAGACAATCTACAGGAGATTTTTAATTATTGCATGAATAGTTAAGTAATACCACCTCCCAAATCAATATTATTTGTTCAGGATTGTGACTCAAGCTTCAAGTATTCGTTGTGCCGGCATAAAGATATCGAACAACCATGAGCGTAATGGTCCGTTTTTTAACCCCGATTGATGTTCACACTACACCAATAATTGGACTCCCCAGTAATGTTATTGAACGCCGGCTGTAGCCCACATCCATTCAGAACTTCGATAAATAAACGTGATCATGCGAAGGATACATAACTAATACTTATCGTTTTAACGTCCACACAGACAACACACCGTGATGTCAGACCCAAACTTGGAGTAATGCATGCTCAGTAAAGAACCCGCATGTGGTCAAGCACGTCTGAAAATCAGAGAAACTGCAAGTTTTGCATGCAAGACTAGTCCCTCGAGAGATATTTATCAAAGAATGTCCACACCCAAACTGCATATTTTGCATCCCTTACATCCAAGGGCCTGGAGTACGCTTACCCAAGCTGCAGCCAGAATGATCAACACAAGCTTGAGCATAATTTTGGGTATGTTACACCCTAGTTTTGAGTATGTTACAGACACCCAACTGAATCACACAATAAAGTAATGGCAGATGTTTATTTGTCAGGAAACAGGATAAGCTTCTCCTGGCCCTGGTCCGTTAGTCCAAATGACATGCACCCGTAACAGGTTGAACATCAGTGCTGGCAATGAAAATGAACTGCGAAGTGCAACAATCACTAACAAGTGCAACAACTATCAAGAGTGCAGCAACCACCATGTGCAACAGTCACCACCAATGCAACAGTCACCACCAAGTGCAACATTACAGTGCAACAATCACAACAGTGCAACAATCACTGACAAGTGCAATAATAACTGAATATAATTATATAAAACTGACCCCAGCTAACATTATAATATCCACATTGTTTTTATGTTTAAAATAATGCAGATGACTACCGCAGTAGTCTTCCTAAACTTTGAATCGTTGATACTCCGGAATTTAATTAATGACACTATGATAAATGAAGAATGACTGAACACACGTATCTTTGTTTTATGGAGGTTAATTCCTTATGATGTCGATAAAAGGTTCTTGATCCATGCATCATAACTGACGCAAAGAAGAAGAAGAAGAAGGGAAGAAGAAGAAGAAGAGAAGAAGAACGAAAATAAAATAATATACAAAACAAATGAAGGGGAAATGTGATATGATAGCTACATCATGAGATGTGATGATAACACAGAAATGTAAACCTTTTTCTTATTAGCCTCGAGGAAGATAAGGCGACTGCAATTTGAAGCCTCAGGACATGTATTGTAAAAGTGATATCACGAAATGTTTCTATTGTATAACAAAGTGTCGAGTTAACAAGTAAAGATTTCCAGCCGGGGGGGGCGGGAGGATAGCTGAGAGTGCAACAACAACAACAACGAACAACAACAGCGGGCCAAACACACAATATGAAACGACAACAGTTGAAAAAAGTCTTTGAGACTATTAACAAAGTGCTTCTATGACCTTGAAAAATGAAATAAAAAAAGCTCTTTTAAAACGTCTTCATCATAGATTTTAAAATAAAACGAACATTAGTGGTTTTAATTGCAATATTAGGAAGAATTCCTTTTATGACCTGCCGTTAACATTACTCTGGACTGGTAAATTATTCAAAATGTTGTCGATAATTTAGGCCCTGACAAGTACGGAATTGTTACTTCATAATTGAACAACATAGGGTTTATGCAGGTACAAACTTGCTACTGTTTTATTTATAATAAATTTGAAGTAAGGTTTTTAGTAAGATGACTTTAAAAAGGCCTTTTCTGATCGCTTCAAATTTTCAAACGATGAATTTGTTGTATTTTACTTAGACCAAAGTATGAATTGTTATTGGACTGTAAGGTGCTTCGTGTCGCTGTGTGTGTTGTGTGCAGCTGTCTGTGAGCTGTGTGTGGTGTGTGAGCAGTGTGTGTGTGTGAGCTGTGTGTGGCTGTGTGAGCTGTTCTGTGAGCTGTGTGTGTGTGTGAGCTCTGTCCTTTGAGCTTGTGTTGGTGTGTGAGCTGTGTGACTAGTGTGTGAGGCTGTGTGAGCTGTGTGTGAGCTGTGTGATCTGTGTGTGTTGCGTGAGCTGTTGTGGTTTGTGAGCTAGTGTGTGAGCTGTGTGTGAGGTGTTGTGTGTGTGTGAGCTGTGGTGTGTGTGAGGCTGGGTGTGTGTGAGTGATGACTGTGTTGTGTTGTAGACTGTGTGTGGTGTGTGAGCTTGTGAGCTTGTGTGAGCTGTGTTGTGTTGAGTTGTGGAGCGTGTGTGTGGTGAGCTGTGTGTGTGCTGAGCTTTGTGGTGTGGTGTGGTGAGCTGTGTGTGGTGCTGGTTGAGCTGTGTGAGCTGTGTGAGCTGTGTTGTGTTGTGTGAGCTGTGTGTGGTGTTGTGAGCTGTGTTTGTGTGACTGAGTGTGTGGTGTGTGACTTGTGTTGTGTGAGCTGTGTTGTGTGAGCTGTGTGTGGTGTGTGTTGTGAGAGCTGTGTGTGGTGTGTGAGCTGTGTGTGGGTTATTGCGTGAGATGTGTGTTTTCGTGTGAGCTGTGTGGGGTGTTGTGTGAGTTGTGTGGGGTGTTGTATGAGCTATACTCACCTATTTGTGGTTGCAGGGGTCGATTCATAGCTCCTGGCCCCGCCTCTTCACTGATTCCTACTAGGTCCTCTCTCTGCTCCATTAGCTTTATTAAACTTCTAACATCCCTTTGACTCATCTGAGTCTTCAACTTGCACTCATGACTCGTTTGTTTCTGCGTCCCATTTCTGGAACATCCTGTCTCTTTCAATTCCTCACATATTTTGTATGCTCTTTATAATGTTTCCCCTAACCTCCTGTCCTCCAGTTCCCGTCAGAACGTTTCTTTAACCTTTCCCCTTCGTAGGACATTCCCCTTAGCTCTGGAATAGTTTGTTGCAAACCTTGACTTTTTAATTTCTTGACTACTTGTCCAGATGTGGGGTTTCAAAACTGATGTTGCATACTCCAGTATGGGCCTGACGTAACACGGTTTGTTACAAAGCCCTTGAACGTTTCCTTACTGAGGTATAGGAACGCTATCTCCAGATTTCCAGGTGTGATATGATGCAGCAGTTATCTGGTTGATGTGCGCCTCGGGAGGATGTACTCGATTAACTTCCCAAATTTAAGGGACCCTTTTTCTGAGTGAGGTTTGCAGTCTTTGGCCCCCTAGGCTATAGTCTGTCTGCGGTTTTCTTCCCCTCTCCGATCTTCATGGTTTTGGGGCTTTGCGGGGTTAAATTCGAGTAGCCAGTTGCTGGACCAGGCTTGCAGCCTGTCCAGGTCTCTTTGCAGTCCTGCACGATCCTCATCCGAGATAATTCTCATTAACTTCACATATATCAGAAATAGCACTGGCCCTAGGACTGACCCCTGTGGAATCCCGATCGTCACAGGCGCCCACTCTGGCACCTCGTCATGTATCACGACTCGTTGTTGCCCTTCCTGTAAGGCGTGCCTGGTCCTCCAGATTTTGCACTAATCTCTAGTGAGGAACTGTGTCGAAGGCCTTTCTGCAGTCCAAGAAAATACAATCTACGCACCTCTCTCTCTCGTGTCTTACTTTCATTACCTTGTCATAAAACTCCAGTAGGTTTCATAACAAAGGATTTTCTATTCCTGGTTGTCGTTTCTAAGCTTGTTCTGTTCCAGGTGCTCCATCACTCCTCCTGATAATCTTCTCCATGACTTTGCATACTATACACGTCAGTGACACTGGTCTGTAGTTTAGTGCCTCGTGTCTGTCTCCTTTCTTAAAAATGGGGACTACATTTGCTGTCTGCTATACCTCAGGTAGTTGCCCAGTTTCAATGGATGTGTTGAATATTGTTATTAGTGGAACACACAGCATCTCTGCTCCCTCTCTAAGGACTCACGGGGAGATGATGTCCGGTCCCACCGCATTTGGGGTATGAAGATCACTTAGCTTCTTCTCCTCCTTGGATGTGTGTATTTCATCCAGCATTTGTTGGTATATCCCTTGTTGGTGTACCCCCCTTATTCTGACTTCCCGGAGTCCTTTCTGTCTCCACTGTAAATTATTCCTTATATCTCATGTTGAGCTCCTCACATACTTATTGGTCGTTTCTCGTGAGCTGTGTGGGATGTTGTGTGCGCTGTGTAGTGTGTTTTGTGCGCTTTGTGCTGTGTTATGCGCTTTGTGCTGTGTGTTGTATTGTGAAACTTGTGTGGAGTACCGTGTAATGTGGCCTGTGTGGAGCAGTGTGGAGTACCGTGTAATGTGACCTTCGTGGAGCAGTGTGGAGTACCGTGTAATGTGACCTGCGTGGAGCAGTGTGGAGTACCGTGTAATGTGACCTGGTGGAGCAGTGTGGGGGTACCGTGTAATGTGACCTGGTGGGCAGTGTGGAGTACCGTGTAATGTAACCTGTGTGGAGCAGTGTGGAGTACTGTGTAATGTAACCTGTGTGGAGCAGTGTGGAGTACCGTGTAATGTGACCTGTGTGGAGCAGTGTGGAGTACCGTGTAGTGTGACCTGTGTGGAGTACCGTGTAGTGTAACCTGTGTAGAGCAGTGTGGAGTACCGTGTAATGTGACCTGTGGAAGCATGTGGAGTACCGGTAGTGTGACCCGTGTGGAGTACCCCTGTAGTGGACCCGTGTGGAGGGAGTGTGGAGTACCGTGTAGGTTTTACCTGTGTGGAGCAGTGTAAGTACCGTGTAGTGCGATCTGTGTGGAGCAGTGTGGGGGGTACCGTGTAATGTGACCTGTGTGGGGCAGTGGGGGAGTACCGTGTAATGTGACCTCTGTGGAGCAGTGTGGAGTACCGTGTAGTATGATCTGTGTGGAGGTACAACGTGTAACTGTGTGTTACAAAACTAAGGGCTGGTTGTGTAAACACGTGTTACCGTGCGACGTCGTTTTGGATCGCATGACAGCAGGGCGGGGGGTTCACGCTGAGCATGATGCATAAAAATATAAGAATATAAGAAAGAAGGGAAAACTACACAGGCTACTTAAACCCCTGCGGAGCAGGTCCATGCCTTCCCCACCCCCCCTCCACGGAATAAGCCCAATGACCAAACCCGGATTAGCCCAAAAGATCACCCAGTCTGGCACCTCCACTCAAGGAAGGAGCACGGCACCAGACCCAGCAGCACAAGCTGTCGGGCCCAAATTCACCGCCCACACCCATCATGTATTTATGTAACCTATTTTTAAAACTACACAACGTTTAGCCGAAAACTGTACTCGGGATTTTTGTTCCCCCCTTTTCCATCCTCTTTATTTTTTTTCTGTTTTCCTTTTAACCCCGACATATCCCCCCCCCCTAATTCTACGCCTTTCGAGGAAGTGCTGTTCAGGGCCTCAGTTATCCTTCATAGGGAAGAGTTCTGATACATGGGATCCATCTTTTGCCATCCTCCTCTGTACGTTTTCCAGAGCATTTATATCCATTCTGAAATTACGGTGACCAGAATGACCCAGCATAGTCTAATTGAGGCCTAACAAGGATATATAGGTTGAAGAAAAACCCTGAGGACTTCTATTATTTAACTTCTAGATATGAAGCCAAAAATTTTCTGTTAGCTTTATTGCGAACACAAATGCACTGTTGTTTTGGGTTTTAGATTACTGCAAACCCAGAACTCCTAAATCCTTTTTCCGCAATCAGTAGTATTAAGATCTACATTATTTAGTTTATATGTGGCATGGTTATTTACGTGTCCAACATTTAGAACTTTGCATTTGTCAATATTAAACTGCATCTGCCACTTCTCCGACCATTGCATCAGTCTATTCCAATCATCCTGGAGTGTTCTAGTGTCCTCATTAGAATGAATTGGACTGCCTATTTAGGAGTCATCAGCAAATTTGCTTATGTCGCTATTTATTCCCTCATCTATGTCGTTTATGTAAATTGTGAACAACAACGAGCCCAACACTGACCCCTGAGGAACACCGTTTGTGACGTGCCCCCATTCTGATTTCTCCCCATTTATGCAAACTCTCTGCTGCCTATTTGTCAGCCGTGTCTCTACCCAGGAAAAAATTTCTCCTCCTATTCCGTGTGCCTTAAGTTTCCTCAATAGCCTCTGCTGTGGAACTTTATCGAAAGCCTTACTAAAGTCCATATACACAATAATTCATTTTCTTTACCATGATCTACCTCCTCAAACACCTTAGTGAAAAAAGTTAGTAAATTCGTAAGACAGGAATGCCCCTTTGTAAAACCGTGTTGAGATTCATTAATCAGTCTGTTCCTATCAAGATGGCTACGAATTGCTTCGGCAGTTATTGATTCCATAAATTTTCCCACTATGGAGGTAAGGCTTATTGGTTATAGTTCGAAGCCAAGGACCTGTCACCTGCCTTGTAAATAGGTATTACATTTGCCATTTTCCACTTATCACTACAAACTGGCATAGTGCCTGATATGTTAAAAAGATTAGCCAAAGGTATGCTAAGTTCCTCTTTACATTCCTTTAACACCCTTGCAAACAGTTCATCAGGACCTGGGGATTTGTTAGGTTTTAGTTTCTCTATTTGTCTGAGGACCATGTCACTAGTTACCGCAATCGTACATAGTTTATCATCATCCTATTCTACATAATCTATTATTTCAGGAATATCGCTAGTATTTTCCTGGGACATCAGGCGGGGATTCACGTTGAGCATGACAGTAGGCGGGGATACACGCTGAGCTTGACAGTAGGCGGGGGTTCACGTTGAGCATGACAGCAGGCGGGGGTTCACGTTGAGCATGACAGCAGGCGGGGGTTCACGTTGAGCATGACAGCGGCGGGGCTTCACGCTGAATATGATAGCGGCGGGGGCTCATGCTAAGCATGACAGCAGGGGGGTTCACTCTGAGCACGGCAGCAGGAGGGTTCACTCTGAGCATGACAGCAGGGGGTTCACTCTGAGCGTTACAGCAAGGGGGTTCACTCTGAGCATGACAACAGCGGGGGTTCACGTTGAGCATGACAGTAGGCGGGGGTTCGTGCTAAGCACGACAGCAGCAGGGGTTCACGTTCAGCACGACAGCGGCGATGGTTCACTCTGAGCATGATTGAATACCCAGACAATTGCCTAATTTGGTGCAGAATTTGCTCATAAAATATATTATTTGTTTGTAGTGTTCTAATGTCTTTTAATTTCACCTGTTGTTAAAAATTAGTAAACGTAAATGTTAGGATGTGATGGTCGGTGTTGAATTAAATATTCATGAAATGAGTCTGTTCCGAGTATTTAAATTTTATTAACACATTTTCTTTGTCGTTCTTGGTTTTAAATATTCTTACTTTCTTAGGTTGCACTTATGAATAAATTTTATGAATTTTTTTTTGTTTTATTCCTACGAGAATTGTTTCCAAGGTTCGTATTTTTTGTTAGAAGTTTGACACTATTGTTTTTTTTTTATCTTTTTTTTTTTATTTTTTCGTCTTGTTTTTTTCATTTTTTCATCTTGATTTAAGGTATGTCGAATGGTGTCCTGCTTGAATCTTTCATTTGAATTACTATGATCATAATGTTTAAAGGAAAGCCATCGGAAGGCATCTGTCAGATCACCAAGAGCTTCATCGGGGGGTCATCATCTAAGACCCACGTTAGGAAACAATTGTCCTGTTCCCCACGAGCTTTACCTAACCTAACCAAAGTGAAAAACAAAATTCCTTTTGTCCTTGAGGACTGAAAACCCTTTTTTCATTCTGAAGACTAACGTGACGTGAGAAAAAACAAAATCCTTTAGACCCTGAGGATACAAGTCCTACTTGACTTATCGATGAGGAGCTGTGAAATTTTTCGGG
>NC_069443.1:39063232-39187061 GCF_026875155.1 Cherax quadricarinatus | reverse complement strand
GGTGATGGTTCCTTCGACCAGGTTCCTGAAGAGAGGGGTTCACATGGACCAGGTTCCTGAGAGGTTAGGGTTCATTAGACCATGTTCCTGAGAAGTAGGGTTCCTTAGACAGTTTCCGAGAGGTGAGGATTCCATTAAACCAGTGTTCCTGAGAGGTGAGTGGTTCACTTAGACCAGTGTTCCTGAGAGGTGAGTGGTTCACTTAGACCAGTGTTCCTGAGAGGTGAGTGGTTCACTTAGACCAGTGTTCCTGAGAGGTGAGTGGTTCACTTAGACCAGTGTTCCTGAGAGGTGAGTGGTTCACTTAGACCTGTGTTCCTGAGAGGTGAGTGGTTCACTTAGACCAGTGTTCCTGAGAGGTGAGTGGTTCACTTAAACCATGTTACCTGAAGAGATTTGTTTCACTTAGACCAGTGTTCCTGAGAGGTGAGTGATTCACTTAAACCAGTGTTCCTGAGAGATGAGTGGTTCACTTAGACCTGTGTTCCTGAGAGATGAGTGGTTCACTTAGACCAGTGTTCCTGAGAGGCGAGTGGTTCACTTAGACCAGTGTTTCTGAGAGATGAGTGGTTCACTTAGACAAGTGTTCCTGAGAGGTGAGTGGTTCACTTAGACCAGTGTTCCTGAGAGGTGAGTGGTTCACTTAGACCAGTGTTCCTGAGAGGTGAGTGGTTCACTTAGGCCTGTGTTCCTGAGAGGTGAGTGGTTCACTTAGACCAGTGTTCCTGAGAGGTGAGTGGTTCACTTAGACCAGTGTTCCTGAGAGGTGAGTGGTTCACTTAGACCAGTGTTCCTGGGAGATGAGTGGTTCACTTAGACCATTGTTACTAAGAGATGAGTGGTTCACTTAGACCAGTGTTACTAAGAGATGATTGGTTCACTTAGACCAGTGTTCCTGAGAGGTGAGTGGTTCAATTAGACCAGTGTTCCTGAGAGGTGAGTGGTTCACTTAGGCCTGTGTTCCTGAGAGGTGAGTGGTTCACTTAGACCAGTGTTCCTAAGAGATCAGTGGTTCACTTAGACCAGTGTTACTAAGAGATGAGTGGTTCACTTAGACCAGTGTTACTAAGAGATCAGTGGTTCACTTAGACCAGTGTTCCTAAGAGATGTGTGGTTCACTTAGACCCACGTAAGGAAACACTTGTCCGGTTTCCTGACAAACCTTACCTAAACTAACCTAACGTAACCTAACCTAACCTAACCTAACCTGACCTAACCTAACCTAACCTAACCTAACCTAACCTAACCTAACCTAACCTGACCTGACCTGACCTGACCTGACCTGACCTGACCTGACCTGAACTGACCTGACCTAACTTAACCTGACCTAACCTAACCTGACCTGGCCTAACTTAACCTGACCTGACCTGACCTGACCTGACCTGACCTGCCCTGACCTAACCTAACCTAACCTGACCCTGACCTGACCTGACCTAACTTAACCTGACCTAACTTCACCTGACCTAACTAACCTGACCTAATTTAAACCTGACCTAACTTAACCTGACCTAATTTAACCTAACCTAACCTAACCTAACTTGATCTAACCTAACCTAACCTAACCTAACCTGACTAACCTAACTAATCTAACCTAAACTAACCTAACGTGATCTAACCCAACCCAACTAACCTAACCATGACCTAACCAACCTAACCAAACCCAAAACCTACTAACCAATTACCTGGTGAATATTAATTTTAAATGTGGTATCGGGTCAGCAGAACCGACGTGTTGAGTGGATATCGGGTTCAGCAGACCGAGGTGTTGAAGTGGGTATCAGGGGTTCAGCAGACCGAGGTGTTGAGTGGTATCGGGTTCAGCAGACCGAGGTGTTGAGTTTATCCGGGGTTTTCAGCAGAGACCGAGTGTTGAGTGATCGGTGTTCAGTCAGCAGACCGAGTGTGTTGAGTGGTACGGGGTTTCAGCAGACCGAGGTTTTTTGAGTGGTAATCGAGGTTCAGCATACCGAGTGTAGAGTGGATTCGGGGGACAGCAGACGAGGTGTTGAGTCTGTAACGGGGGTTCAGCAACCGAGTGTTTGAGTGGTATCGGGGTAGCAGACCGAGTGTTGAGTGTTGATCTGGGGTTCTCAGCAGACCGACGTGTTGAGAGGTATCGGGTTCAGCAGACAGAGGTGTAGAGTGGTATCGGGTTCACAGACGCGGATGGAGTTGAGTGTAATCAAGGTTCAGCAGACCGAGGTTTTAGTGGTATCGGGGTTCAGCAGACCGAGGTGTTGAGTGGTATCGGGGTTCAGCAGACCGAGGTGTTGAGTGGTATCGGGGTTCAGCAGACCGAGGTGTTGAGTGGTATCGGGGTTCAGCAGACCGAGGTGTTGAGTGGAAACGGGGTTTCATGCCAGACCGAGGGTTGAGGGGAAACGGGGTTCATCAGACCGAGGTGTTGAGTGGTATCGGGGTTCAAGACCGAGTTGCGAGTGGGATCGGTTCAGCTGACCGAGGTGTTGATGTTTATCGGGGTCAGCATACCGAGGTTTTTGAGTGGTATCGGGGTTCAGCAGACCGAGGTGTTGAGTGGTATCGGGGTTCAGCAGACCGAGGTGCTGAGTGGTATCGGGGTTCAGCAGACCGAGGTGTCTGAGTGGTAAAACGGGGTTTCCTGCAGACCGAGGTGTTGTGATTGGTATCGGGGTTCAGCAGAGACCGAGGTGTTTGAGTGGGTATCGGGGGTTTTCTTTTTTCAGCAGACCGAGGTGTTGAGGTGTATCGGGGTTCAGCAGACCGAGTGTTGAGTGGTGACAGGTTCAGCAGACCGAGTGTGAGTGGTATCGGGTCAGCAGACCGAGGATGTTGAGTGGTATCGGTGTTCACAGACCGGAGGGGTTGAGTGGTCTAGGGGATCAGCAGACCGAGGTGTTTGAGTGGTATCGGGTTCAGCAGAACCTAGGTGTTGAGTGTATCGGGGTTTCAGCAGCAGACCGGAGGTGGTTTGAGTTGTGTATCGGGGGTTCAGTTATAACCGAGGTGGTTTGAGGGTATCGGTGTTCAGCAGACCCGAGGTGTTGAGTGTATCGGGATCAGCAGACCGAGGTGTTGAGTGGTATCGGGTTCAGAGCACGTGGTTTTGAGTGGTATCCGGGTCACAGACCGAGGTGTTGAGTGGTATCGGGTTCAGCCGACAGAGGGTGTTAGAATTGGTATCGGGTTGCCGAGACCGAGGCGTTGAAGTGTATCGGGTTCAGCAGACTGAGTAGTTGAGGGAGGTTTATATCGGGGTTCAGCAGACCGAGTGTTTGAGTGGTATCGTGGGTTCGCGGCACCGAGATGTTGAGTGGTATCGGGGTTCACAGACGAGGTGTTGAGTGGTACGGGTTTCAGCAAGACCGAGGTGTTTATTGGTATCGGGGGTTCAGCAGACCGAGGGTGGTTGAGTGGTATCGGGTTCAGCAGACCGAAGGGGTTTGAGTGGTATTGGGGTTCCGACAGACCGGAGGTGTAGAGTGGAATCGGGGGTGTCACAACGAGATGTTTGAGTGGTATCGGGTGTTCAGCAGACTGAGTTGTTGAGTGGTATCGTGGTTCAGCAGACCGAGGTGTTGAGTGGTATCGGGGTTCAGCAGACTGAGATGTTGAGTGGTATCGGGGTTCAGCAGACCGAGGTGTTGAGTGGTATCGGGGTTCACAGACCTAGGTGTTTTTTTAGTTGTTATCGGGGTTCACAGATCGAGGTGTGATCTGGTATCGTCGGGGCTCAGCAGCCTGAGAGTTGAGTGGTATCGGGGTTTCAGCAGAACCGAGGTGTTGAGTGGTATCGGGGTTCAGCAGACTGAGATGTTGAGTGGTATCTTGGTTCAGCAGACCGAGGTGTTGAGTGGTATCGGGGTTCAGCAGACTGAGATGTTGAGGTGTTATCGGTTCAGCAGACCGAGGTGTTGAGTGGTATCGTGGGGGTACGCAGAGACGCGAGGTTTAGTGTATCGGGGTTCAGCAGACCGAGTGTCTGAGTGTATCGGGGTTCAAGCGACCGAGGGTTGAGTTGTATTGGGTTTCAGCAGACTGAGGATGTTGAGTGGTATCTGTGGTTTCAGCAGACCGAGGTTTGATTGTATCGGGGGTTCCGCATACTGAGATTTGAGTGGTATCGGTGTTTCAGCAGACGAGGTGTTGAGTGGTATCGGTTCATCAGACTGAGATGTTGAGTGGTAATCCTTGGTTCAGCAGACCGAGGTGTTGATGGTATCGGGTTCAGCAGACTGAGATGTTTGAGTGTGTATCGGGGTTCTTCAGCAGACCGAGGTGTTGAGTGGTATCGGGTTCAGCAGACCGTAGGTGTTTGGTGGTATCGGGGTTCGCAGACCGAAGGTGTTGATGGTATCGGGGTTCAGCAGACCGAGGGTTGAGTGGTATTGGGTTCAAGCAGACCGAAGGTGTTGAGTGGTAAGGGTCAGCAAGACTGAGAAAGTTTATTGTAATCGGGGTTCTGCAGACTGAGTTGTTGAGTGGTACGTGTTCAGTCAGACAGAGATGTTTGAGTGGTATCGGTGTTCATCAACCGAGGTGATGAGTGGTATCGGGGTTCAGCAGACTGAGATGTTGAGTGGTATCGGGGTTCAGCAGACCGAGGTGTTGAGTGGTATCGGGGTTCAGCAGACTAAGGTGTTGAGTGGTGTCGGGGTTCAGCAGACCGAGGTGTTGAGTGGTATCGGGGTTCAGCAATAACCGAGTTGTTGAGTGGTATCGGGGTTGAGCAGACCCAGGTGTTGAGTGGTATCGGGGTTCAGCAGACCGAGGTGTTGAGTGGTATCGGGGTTCAGCAGACCGAGATGTTGAGTGGTATCGGGGTTCAGCAGACCGAGGTGTTGAGTGGTATCGGGGTTCAGCAGACCGAGGTGTTGAGTGGTATCGGGGTTCAGCAGACCGAGGTGTTGAGTGGTATCGGGGTTCAGCAGACAGAGGTGTTGATGGTTCGGGGGTTTCAGCAGACGAGGCGTTGAGTGGTATTGGGGTTCAGCAGACCGAGGTGTTGAGTGGTATCGGGGTTCAGCAGACCGAGATGTTGAGTGGTTATCGGGTTCAGGCAAGACGAGTTGAGTTTTTCGGTTCAGCAGACCGAGGTGTTGATGGTATCGGGGTTCAGCAGACGAGATGTTGAGTTGTACGGGGTTCGAAGCAGATGACGCGATGGTGTTGAGTGGAATCGTGGTCAGCAGACGCAGGTGTTGAGTGGTATCGGGGTTCAGCAGACCGAGGTGTTGAGTGGTATCGGGGTTCAGCAGACCGAGGTGTTGAGTGGTATCGGGGTTCAGCAGACCGAGGTGTTGAGTGGTATCGGGGTTCAGCAGACCGAGGTGTTGAGTGGTATCGGTTGAGGCAACCTAGGTGTTGAGTGGTATCGGGGTTCAGCAGACCGAGGTGTTGAGTGGTATCGGGGTTCAGCAGACCGAGGTGTTGAGTGGTATCGGGGTTCAGCAGACCTAGTGTGAGTGTAACGGGTTCAGCAGGACCGAGGTGTAGAGATGGTATCGGGTTCACATACCGAGGTGTTGAGTGGTATCGGGTCCAGCAGACAGAGGTGTTGAGTGTTATCGGGTTCAGCAGACCGTGGCGGTTGAGTGGTATTGGGGTTCAGGAGACCGAGGTGTTGAGTGGTATCGGGGTTCAGCAGACCGAGATGTTGAGTGGCATCGGGGTTCAGCAGACTGAGTTGAGTTGTATCGGGGTTCAGCAGACCGAGGTGTTGAGTGGTATCGGGGTTCAGCAGACTGAAATGTTGATGTAACGGGTTCAACAGACCGAGGTGTTGAGTGGTATCGGGGTTCAGCAGACCGAGGTGTTGAGTGGTATCGGGGTTCAGCAGACCGAGGTGTTGAGTGGTATCGGGGTTCAGCAGACCGAGGCGTTGAGTGGTATCGGGGTTCAGCAGACCGAGGTGTTGAGTGGTATCGGGGTTCAGCAGACCGAGGTGTTGAGTGGTATCGGGGTTCAGCAGACCGAGGTGTTGAGTGGTATCGGGGTTCAGCAGACCGAGGTGTTGAGTGGTATCGGGGTTCAGCAGACGGGCGAGGGTGTTTTGAGTGTATCGGGGTTCTTTTAGAGCAATCACCATCCGCCTGGTCAGTGGTTCATAAATTATGAAAAAAAAGTTAAAATGAATCTTAATGATTGAGTAAGTTTTTTAATTCCAATAATTTATTTTTATTAATTGATAGTGATGTAATTTACGACAGTCAATAGTAATTGTGACAGTCCCATAGTTAATTGTGACAGTCCAGGTAGATTGTGACAGTCCAGGGTAATTGTGACAGTCCAGGGTAATTGTGACAGTCCAGAGTAATTGTGACAGTCCAGAGTAATTGTGACAGTCCAGAGTAATTGTGACAGTCCAGGGGTAAATTGTGACAGTCCAGGGAATTTGTTACAGTCCAGAGTAATTGTGACAGTCCAGAGTAATTGTGACAGTCCAGAGTAATTGTGACAGTCCAGAGTAATTGTGACAGTCCAGAGTAATTGTGACAGTCCAGGGTAATTGTGAAAGTCCAGTGTAATTGTGACAGACCAGAGTAATTGTGACATCTAAACCCAGAGTAAATTGTGACGTCCAGAGTAATTGAGACAGTCCAGAGTAATTAGTGACAGTCCAGAGTAATTGTGACAGTCCAGGGTAATTGTGACAGTCCAGGTAATTGTGACAGTCCAGAGTAATTGTGACAGTCCAGGGTAATTGTACAGTCCATGAGTAATTGTGACATGTCCAGGGTAATTGTGACATTCCCAGGGTAATTTGTGACATCCAGGGTAATTGTGACAGTCCAGAGTAATTGTGACAGTCCAGAGTAATTGTGACAGTCCAGAGTAATTGTGACAGTCCAGAGTAATAGTGACAGTCCAGAGTAATAGTGACAGTCCAAGTAATTGTGACAGTCAGGGTAATTGTTACAGTCCCAGAGTAATTGTGACAGTCCCAGTAATTGTGAAAGTCCAGGGTAAATTGTGATAGTCCAGAGTAATTGGACAGTCCAGAGTAATTAGCCAGTCCCAGAGTAATTTGTGACAGTCCAAGTAATTGTGACAGTCCCAGAGTAAATGGTGACAGCCAGAGTAATAGTGACAGTCCAGAGTAATAGTTACAGTCCAGAGTAATTGTGGACAGTCCAAGGGTAATTGTGACAGTCCCAAGTAATTGTGGCAGTCCAGGGTAATTGTACAGAGTCCAGAGTTATTGTGGACAGTCCAGAGTAATTGTGACAGTCCAGAGTAATAGTGACCAGTCCAAGTAATAGTGACATCCAGAGTAATTGTGAGAGTCAGGGTAAATTGTGAGAGTCCATATGTAATTGTGAGAGTCCAGAGTAATTGTGAGAGTCCAGAGTAATTGTGAGAGTCCAGAGTAATTGTGACAGTCCAGAGTAATTGTGACAGTCCAGAGTAATTGTGACAGTCCAGAGTAATTGTGACAGTCCAGAGTAATTGTGACAGTCCAGAGTAATTGTGAGAGTCCAGAGTAATTGTGACAGTCCAGAGTAATTGTTGACACTCCAAGTAATTGGTGACAGTCCAAGTAAGGTTATGAACAGTCCAGAGTTAAAATTGACAGTCCAGAGTATTAGTGACAGTCCAGAGTAATAGTGACAGTCCATAGTAAAATTTGACAGCCAGAGTATGTGACACGTTGTCCAGAGAATTTGTGACAGTCCAGAGTAATTGTGACAGTCCCAGAGTGAATTGTGACAGTCCAGAGTAAATTGTGACAGTCCAGAGTAATGTACAGTCAGAGTAATGTGACAGTCCAGAGTAATTGTGATAATCCAGAGCAATTGTGACAGTCCTGGGTAATTGTGACAGTCCAGAGTAATTGTGACAGTCCAGGGTAATTGTGACAGTCCAGGGTAATTGTGATAGTCCAGAGTAATTGTGGCAGTCCAGGGTAATTGTGACAGTCCAGAGTAATTGTGACAGTCCAGAGTAATTGTGACAGTCCAGAGTAATTGTGACAGTCCAAGAGTATGTGACAGTCCGAGTAATTGTGACAGTCAGGGTAATTTGTTAGAGTCCAAGAGTAAATTGGTGAGAGTCCAGAGTAATTGTGAGAGTTCCAGAGTAATTGTTGACAGACCCAAGTAATTTGTGACAGCCCCAGTAATATGGTGGACAGTCCAATAATTGTGGGAACAGTCCAGATTAATTGTGACAGTCCAGAGTAATTGTGACAGTGCAGAGTAATTGTTACAGACCAGAGTAAATAGTGACGTCCAGAGAAATCTAGTGAAAGTCCCAGAGTAATAGTGACAGTCCAGAGTAATAGTGACAGATCCAGAGTAATATTGAACAGTCCATGGTATTGTGATAGTCCAGAGTAATTGTGGCAGTCCAGGTAATGGTTGACATCCAAGTAATTGAGACAGTCCAGAGTAATTGTGACAGTCCAGAGTAATTGTGACAGTCCAAGTAATTGTGCAGTACCATAGTAATTGTGACAGTCCAGATATGTGTGACAGTCCAGAGTAATTGGTGACAGTCCATAGTAATTGTTGACAGTCCAGAGTAATTGTGACAGTCCAGAGTAATTGTGACAGTCCAGAGTAATTGTGACAGTCCAGAGTAATTGTGACAGTCCAGAGTAATTGTGACAGTCCAGAGTAATTGTGACAGTCCAGAGTAATTGTGACAGTCCAGAGTAATTTTGACAGTCAGTCTAATTGTGACGTCAAAGTAATTGGTGACAGTATAGGGAAATTGTGACAGTCCAGAGTAATTGTGACAGTCCAGAGTAATTGTGACAGTCCAGAGTAATTGTGACAGTCCAGAGTAATTGTGACAGTCCAGGGTAATTGTGACAGTCCAGGTAATTGTGACAGTCCCAGATAATTGTGACAGTCCAGAGTAATTGTGACAGTCCAGAGTAATTGTGACAGTCCAGAGTAATTGTGACAGTCCAGAGTAATTGTGACAGTCCAGAGTAATTGTGACAATCCAGAGTAATTGTTACAGTCTAAGTAATTGGTGACAGTCCCAGGGTAATAGTGACAGAACCAAGTATTGTGAACAGTCCAGGGTAATTGTGACTAGTCCAGAGAAATAGTGAGCATTCCAGTAATAGTGACAGTCACGGTAATAGTGACAGTCCAGGTTAATTGTGACAGTCCAGAGTAATGGCCAGTCCCCAGAAGTAATGTGACAGTCCAGAAGTAATGTGTGACAGTCCAAGTAATTGTGACAGTCCATTTAATTGTTACAGACCTGGGTAATTGTGACAGTCCATAGTAATTTTGACAGTCAGTACTAGAGTGACAGTCCAGAAGTAATATGACAGTCAGATAATTGAGACGTCCAGAGTAATTGTGACAGTCCAGAGTAATTGATGACGTCCAGAGTAAATGTGACAGTCCATTGTAATGTGTGACAGTCCAGAGTAATTGTGACAGTCCAGGGTAATTGTGTCAGTCCAGAGTAATTTGTGAACCGTCCAAGAGATATTGTGATCAGTCCAGAGTAATGTACAGTCCAGAGTAATTAGTGACAGTCCCAGAGTAATTGTGACAGTCCCAGAGTAATTGATACAGTCCAGAGTAATTGTGACAGTCCAGAGTAATTGGTGACAGTCCAGAGTAATTTGACAGTCCGAGTAATTGTGACCAGGGTCCCTTTAATGGGGGGGTGACAGTCCAGAGTAATTTTGGACAGTCCAAAGTAATTGTGATAAACAGTCCAAGTAATTGGTGACTTGTCCAGAATTAATTGTGACAGTCCAGATTAATTGTACAGTCCATGAGTTAATTGTGACAGTCCAGAGTAATTGTGACAGTCCAGAGTAATTGTGACAGTCCAGAGTAATAGTGACAGTCCAGAGTAATAGTGACAGTCCAGAGTAATTGTGACAGTCCAGAGTAATTGTGACAGTCCAGAGTAATAGTGACAGTCCAGAGTAATTGTGACAGTCCAGAGTAATAGGTTGACATCCATAGTATTGTGAACAGTCAGAGAATAGTGACAGTCCAAGTATTTGTGAACAGTCCAGAGTAATTGTGAAAGTCCATAGTAATTGTGACAGTCCAGAGTAATTGAGACAGTCCAGATAATTTGTGACAGTCCAGAGATATTGTGACAGTCCCAGATTAATTGTGACAGTCCAGAGAAATTGTGACGTCAAGAGTGAATTGTGACAGTCCAGAGTAATTGTGACAGTCCAGAGTAATATGACAGTCATGGTAAATTGTGACAGTCCAGGTAATAGTTACAGTCCCAGAGTAATAGGACAGTCCATAGTAATAGTGACAATCCAGAGTAATTGTGACAGTCCATAGTAATTGTGACAGTGCCAGAGTAAATTGTGACAGTCCAGAGTAATTGTGACAGTCCAGAGTAATTGTGACAGTCCAGAGTAATTGTGACAGTCCAGAGTAATTGGACAGTCCAGAAGTAATTGTGACAGCCAGAGTTAATTGAGACAGTCAGAGTAATTGTGACAGTTCCAGATTATTAGTGAGTCCGAGTAATTGTGACACATCCGAGGTAATTTTGACAGTCCAGAGTAATTTGTGTGACAGTCCAAAAATAGTGACAGTCCAGAGTAATTGTGACAGTACCAGGAGTAAATTGACAGTCCGAGAATAGTGACATCCAAGAGTAATAGTACAGTCCAGAGTAATTGTTGACAATCCAGATTAATAGTGACAGTCCATAGAAATAGTGACAGTCCAGAGAAATTGTGACAGTCCAGAGTAATTGTATTTTAGAACTGACCATGGAAGAAAGAACCTAAGTTCACCCGGAACGATAGATAAAAGAGAGAGAGAGAGAGAGGAGGAGAGAGAGAGAGAGAGAGAGAGAGAGAAGAGAGTACAGAGACAGAGATGAAAAGCACCAACAATCCTCTATTAACCAGTCAGAATACAATATATAAAATAGCAGAAAGTGAACAGATTAGCAATATTCACTGAAGTTAAAATGATAACAGGACTTCCACACTTGTACAGTGTGTATTCACCTAGTTGTCGTTGCAAGGGTCGATTCATAGCTCCTAGCGCCGCCTCTTCACTGCTCGCTATTAGGTCACTCTCCCGCCTCCGTAAGCTTCATCATACCTCTTCTTAAAGCGATGTATGGATCGTACCTCCACTTCAATAGACTATGCCACTTCTTAACAACTGTGACTGAAGAAATACTTCCTAACATCCCTGTGACTCGTCTGAATCATCAACTTCCAACTGTGACCCCTTGTTTCTGTGTCCCATCTTTGGAACAGCCTGTCTCTGTCCACCTTGTCAATTCCTCGCAGTATTTCGTATGTCGCTATCATGTCTTCCCTAACCCTCCTGTCCTCCAGTGTCGTCAGGCCGATTTCCCTTAAACTTTCTTCGTATGGTTTGCCATTGGGTCCTGTTCATTTGCCCTTCTAGATTTTCTTTGCACTGCTGTGGTCAGTTTTTTTAGGGGCTCTGCATATACTTAGCTCTTTTGGGGGTTTTTTGCTCAGTCTTCACGTTGTTCTTGTGTGCTCCTCGTTTTTTCCTGTGCTCCTCGACGGTGGTAGAGCCCAGGAAATTGGCTCAGTGTTCAGTATAACTCCTTTGATCTCTAGAGTTTCCCTCGTTGGTGACTGATGAAGCAGCTCCCAATGGTTATGCCCAAACCTTCTCTTTGGTTCTCTGACTGTTTCAGATTTTTTAGTTCCCTCTCGAAAGCTTTATATCTTAGCTTCTGCTGCTGTAGCTTGTAGCTCCTATTTCCTGCTCTCTGCAGCTATCTTCTCCTCCATTTTCTTGTTAAGCTCTTCTAAGCTCCTTCCCCACACTTCCTTCCATTTTCATTAGTTCTGTCACCCAATCTTCCCTCCCTAAGCTCATCCACGACGTCCCTTGCTTTCTCTGACCTCCCTTTGGCAATCCATTTTTTCTTTTTGCAGCACGGAAAGAAAAACTATGTTTCTCGGGTGGTCATTTATGATGTGTGTTTCCATGTGTAACCTTCACCTAATTGTGGTTGTAGGAGTCGAGACTCAGCTCCCTGGCCCCGCCGCATACTGACCCTACATAGGTCCTTCTCTCTGCATCCTGAGCTTTGTCATACCTCGTCTTAAGCCATGTATGGTCCAGCATTCACTACATCACATTGCTAGAGCTATTCTACTTCCTGACGACTCTGTGTCTGAAGAAATACTTCCTAGCTCCCTGTGACTCGTCTGAGTCTTCAGCTTCCAATTGTACCCTTTGTTTATGTGTCCCCTCTCTGAACATTCTGTCTCTGTCCTTCTTATCTATTCCCCGCAGTGTCTTGTATGTCGTTACATGTCTCCCCTGACCATGTACTGTCCTCCAGTGTCGTCAGTCGATTCCCTCAATTTTCATCGTAGGACATTCCCCTGAGCTCTGGACTAGCCTTGTTGCAACCTTATACTTTCTCTAACTTTCTTGACGTGCTTGACCATGTTTGGGTTTCTACTGGTGCTGCATACTCCGAGTTTAAAAAATGGGCCTGACGTACACAGTGTACAGTGTCTTGAACAATTCCTTACTAAGAATCGTAACGCTATTCTCAGGATTTGCCAGGCGCCCATATGCTGCAGCAGTTATCTGGTTGATGAGTGCTCCGAGATTGATCGTGGTTATGCCTCATGCCCAAGGTTTTTCTACTTGAGTGAGGTCCTCAAGTCCTTCGTCTACCTAACCTATACTCTGTCTGCGGTCTTCCTTCCCTTCCCAATCTTCATGACTTTGCATTTGGCAGGTTGTGGGGAACTCGAGAACCAGTTTCTGACCACGTGTCCAGTCTGGCAAAGGTCTCATTGTATCCTGCCTGATCCTCATCCGATTAATTCTCTCATCAACTTCAACATCATCTGCGAACAGGGACAGAGTCTATCCCCACCATCATGTCAACAACATATATCAAAAAATAGCACTGGTCCTATAACTGAACCCCTGTGGACCCCCGCTCGTCCACAAGCCGCCCACTGCGTGCCTGTTGAGTACTCACCTATTTTGTGGTGCAGGAGGTCGAGTCATAGCTCCTGGCCCCGCCTCATCACCGGTTGCTACTGGGCCCCTCTCTTCTCCTCTCTCTCCCCGCACCCTGAGCTTTACCAAACCTCGTCTTAAAACTGTGTGTATGGTTCCTGCCTCCACTACGGCACTTTCTAGGCTATTCCCACTGCATGACAGACTCTAAGACTGTAGAAATACTACCTAAATATCTCTCTGACTCATTCGTGACTTCAACTTCCAATTGTGGCCTATCATGTTTCTGTGTCCCGCACCTTGAACATCCTGTCTTTGCCCACCTTGTCTATTCCACGCAGTATTTTAATAATGATCGTAATCATGTCTCCCCTGACCCTCCTGTCCTCCAGTGGTCGCCAGGCGATTTTCCCTTAATCTTTCTCATAGGACATTCCCCTTAGCTCTGGAACTTAACCGTGTCGCAAATCTTTTCACTTCTCTAGTTTTCTTGACGTGCTTCATCAAGTGCGGGTTCCAAACAGGTGCTGCATAACTTCAGGTGTCTCGTTACTTATGGTGGTTCTCGTTACTTAATGGTGTGTTCCTCGTTACTTATTGGTGTTTCTCGTAACTTATTGGTGTTCTCGTTACTTGTTGGCCAGTTCTCGTTAATATTGGTGCCCTCGTTACTTAATGTAGTTCTCGTTACTTATTGGTATTCTCGTTACTTATTGGTTTCTCGATACTTACTTGTGTTCTCCGTTACTTATATGGTGTTCTCGTTTCATCTTTTTGTGTCACCATCGTTCTACTTATGGTGTTTTCGTTACTTATTGGTGTTTTTCGTTGACTTTTGGTGTTCTCGTTACTTATTAGTGTCCTCGTTACGTATTGGTGTTCATGTCATTACTTATTGATTGTTCTCGATACATATTGGTGTTTCTCGTTACTTCATTGATGTCCTCTTTATCTTATTGGTCTTCTTCGTTACTTATTGGTGTCCTCGTTTACTATAGGTGTTCTCGTAAATTAATTGTGTTTCACGTTACTTATTGGTGACCTCGATTACTTATTGTGTCCTCGTTACTTATTGGTGTCCTCGTTACTTATTGGTGTCCTCGTTACTGAAAGGATTAAAGCTTCCCTTATTTTCATTTAAACGAACCTGGATTACCTCCCGTTACATGACAATGAGTAGCCCCTACGGGTTTCTTACACCTTTTACTTATGAATGTAATACATTCATATATATTAAATATTTAAGATTTTGTAATTTGGTTTTCATCTTTCTTTACAGATGACCGAGGTGTAGAGAGAAGACTGGAACGGGTTCAGACGACGAGTGTTGAGAGAAGACTGGTAAGCGGGTTCAGACGACCGATGTGTTGAAGAAGGACTGTAACGATGTTCAGACGACCGAGTTGCTGAGAGAAGACTGTAACGGGGTTCAGGACGACCGAGGTTTTGAGAGAAACTGAAACGGGGTTCAACGACCGAGGTGTTGAGGAGAATACTGGTAACGGGGTTCAGACGACCGAGGTGTTTGAGAGAGAAGAACTGGATAAGCGATGGTTCAGACGACCGCAGTGCTAGAAGAAGACCGAGAAGTTTGATAGACGAGTGTTATCGGGGTTCAGCAACCGAGGTTTGAGTTGGTTTCGGATTCAGCAGACCGAGGTGTTGAGTGGTATCGGGGTTCAGCAGACCGAGGTGTTGAGTGGTATCGGGGTTCAGCAGACCGAGGTGTTGAGTGGTATCGGGGTTCAGCAGACCGAGATGTTGAGAGACGAGTGGTATCGGGGTTCAGCAGACCGAGGTGTTGAGTGGTATCGGGGTTCAGCAGACCAGAATGTTGAGAGTACGATGGTATCGGGGTTCAGCAGACTACCGAGGTTGTTGAGTGGTATCGGGTTCAGTCATTCGCGAGGTGTTGAGTGGGAATCGGGGTCAGCAAGACTGAAGGTGTTGAGAGGTATCGGGGTTCAGCGGAACCCGAAAAAGGTGTTGAGTGGTACCGGGGTTCAGCCAGACCGGAGGCGTGAGTGTAAGTTGGGGTTCCAGCATACCTAGGTTTAGAGTGGTATCGGGTTATCAGACCGAGATGATGAGTGAGTAATCGGGATATCCAGAAACGAGTGTTGAGGTTTATCGGTGTTCAGCAGACCCGTGGTGTTTCAGGGAGGAATCGTGGGTTCAGCAGAACGTGAGATGTTGAGTGGTATCGGGTTCAGCATGACCGAGGTGCTGAGCTTGGTATCGGGGTTCAGATCCAGACCGAGCTCGTGTTGAGTGGTATCGGGTTCAGCAACCGAGTTGTTGAGTGGTATCGGGGTTCAGCAGACCGAGGTGTTGAGTGGTATCGGGGTTCAGCAGACCGAGGCGTTGAGTGGTATCGGGGTTTCCAGCAGACCGACGTGTATGCGTGGTATCGGGGTTCAAGCAGACCGACGTTTGAGTGGATTATCGGGATTCAGCAACCGAAATTGTTTGAAGTGTTACATCGGAGGTTTCAGCAAAGACCGAGGTGTTGAGTGTATCGGGTTCAGCAACCGATGTGTTGTAGTGGTATCGGGGTTCAGCAGACCGACGAGTTGAGTGTTTCGGTGTCAGCAGACCGAGGTGTGATGGTAAATCCGTGTTCACAGACCGAGGTGTTGAGTGGTATCGGGTTCAGCTTACAGATGTGTTGAGTGGTATCGGGTTCAATAGACCGAGGATGCGAGTGTTTATTCTCCGGGTTCAGCAGACCGAAGGTGTTGGAGTTGTATCTGGGGTTCAGCAGACCGAGGTAGCTTTAGTGTTATCGGGTTCAGCAGACGTGTAGGATGTTGAGTTGTATCGGGTTTCAGCAGACCGAGGTGCTGAAGTGTATCGGTTCATGAATCCATTCTCCGCGGCAAAACATTGCGTAAGTCAGACGAGAGGTCTCCTTGAGTGGTCTCGGTTTTCAGTCCATACCGAGGTGTTGAGTGGGTAACGGGTTCAGCAACCGAGGTGTTGGAGATGTATCGGGTGTTCAGCAGACCGAGGTTTGAGTGGTACAGGGGTTCAGCAGACCGAGGTGTTGCGATGGTATCGGGTTCACATACCGAGAAGTTGGAGAGACGAGTGGTATCGGGGTTCAGCAGACCGGAGGTGTTGAGTCTGGTATCGGGTCAGCAGACCGAGGTGTTGAAGTGGTATTGGTTCAGCAGACCGATGTGGTTGAGTGGTTCTGGGTTCAGCAGACCGATTCGTTGAGTGGTATCGGGGTTTCAGCATACCGAGATGTTGACAGACTAGAGGTATCGGTTCAGCTGACCGAGATTTTGAGAGATCGGTGGTTATCGGGGGTACAGCAACCGCGAGGTAGTAGATTGGTATGCGGGGAGTTCATCAGACCCGGAGGTGTTGAGTGGTATCGGTTTCAGACTGAGGTGTTGAGTGGTATCCGGTTCAGATCAGCCCGATGGTTGAGTGTATCGGGTTCAGCATAACCGAGGCGTGAGTGGTATGTGGGGGTTCTCATCAGAAACAGCCCCAGAGGATGATGAGCTGGCTATCAGGGGTTCAGCACCCGAGATGTTGAGTGGTACGTGGTTCAGAAGACTGAGTTGTGAGTTGTATCGGCGGTTTCAGCAGACCGAGGTGTTTGAGTGGTATAAGGGGTTCAGCAGACAGAGATGTTGAATGGTATCGGGTTCAGCAGACCGAGGTGTTGAGTGGTATCGGGGTTCAGCAGACCGAGGTGTTGAGTGGTATCGGGGTTCAGCAGACCGAGGTGTTGAGTGGTATCGGGGTTCAGCAGACCGAGGTGTTGAGTGGTAACTCCGGGTTTCAAGCAGACCGAGGTGTTGAGTGGTATCGGGGTTCAGCAGACCGAGGTGTTGAGTGGTATCGGGGTTCAGCAGACCGAGGTGTTGAGTGGTATCGGGATTCACAGACCGAGTGTTTGAGTGGTATTCTGGTTCAGCAGAAAACACGAGGTGTTGAGTGGCATCGGGGTTCAGCCAGACCGAGGTAGTTGAGTGCGTATTGGGTTCAGCAGACACGAGTGTTGAGTGGTATCGTGTTCAGCAGACCGAGGTGTTAGTGGTATCCGGGTTCAGCAGAACCGAGGTGTTGAGTGTATCGGGTTCATCAGACCGAGGTGGTTGAGAGTGGTGTATCGGGGTTCAGCCAGAGCCGAGGTGTTGAGTGGTATCGGAGATATCAGCAGAACCGAAGAGTTGAGGGCTATCGGGGTTCAGCTCAGACCGAGGTGTTGAGTGGTATCGGGTTCAGCAGACCGAGAAGGAGTGTTGTTATAGTGTATCGCGGTTCAGCAGACCCGAAGGTCTTGAGTGGTATCCGGTTTTCATGCATACCGAGGTGTTTGAGTGTATCGGGTTCAGCAGACCGAGGTGTTTGAGTGGGTATCGGGTTTCAGCAGACCGAACGTGTTGTATGTGTATCGGGGTTCAGCAGATACCGAGGTTTAGAGTGGTATCGGGTTCAGCAGACCGAGGTGTTAGTGGTATCGGGTTCAGTAGACCCGTTGTGTTTGATGGTACCGTGGTTCAGCAGACCTCGAGGGTGAAGGTATCGGGGTTCAGCAGACCGAGGGTTGAGTGGTACCGGGGTTCAAGCCAGACCGAGGTGCTGAGAGTGGATATCGGGGTTCAGCAGACCGAGGTGCTGAGTGGTATCGGGGTTCAGCAGACCGAGGTGTTGAGTGGTATCGGGGTTCAGCAGACCGAGGTGCTGAGTGGTATCGGGGTTCAGCAGACCGAGGTGTTGAGTGGTATCGGGGTTTAGCAGACCGAGGTGCTGAGTGGTATCGGGGTTTCAGCAGACGATGTGGTGTGAGTGGTGGTCCGGGGTTCACAGACCGAGGTTTGAGTGGGTATCGGGTTCAGCATACCGAGGTGTTGAGTGGTATCGGGGTTCAGCAGACAGAGGTGTTGAGTGGTATCAGGGGTTTCAGCAGACCGATGTGTTGCGTGTATCGGAGTTTCAGCAGAGACCGAAGTGGTTGAGGGGTATCGGGTTCAGCAAAACCGAGGTGTTGAGTGGTATCGGGGTTCACAGCAGACCGAGGTGTTAGTGGTATCGAGTTCAGCATACCGAAGGTGTTGAGTGGTACGGGGTTCAGCATACCCGAGGTGTTGAGTGGTATCGGGGTTCAATCAGAGCGAGTGTTGAGTGGTATCGGGTCAGCAGAACCGACGTGTTGAGTGGATATCGGGTTCAGCAGACCGAGGTGTTGAAGTGGGTATCAGGGGTTCAGCAGACCGAGGTGTTGAGTGGTATCGGGTTCAGCAGACCGAGGTGTTGAGTTTATCCGGGGTTTTCAGCAGAGACCGAGTGTTGAGTGATCGGTGTTCAGTCAGCAGACCGAGTGTGTTGAGTGGTACGGGGTTTCAGCAGACCGAGGTTTTTTGAGTGGTAATCGAGGTTCAGCATACCGAGTGTAGAGTGGATTCGGGGGACAGCAGACGAGGTGTTGAGTCTGTAACGGGGGTTCAGCAACCGAGTGTTTGAGTGGTATCGGGGTAGCAGACCGAGTGTTGAGTGTTGATCTGGGGTTCTCAGCAGACCGACGTGTTGAGAGGTATCGGGTTCAGCAGACAGAGGTGTAGAGTGGTATCGGGTTCACAGACGCGGATGGAGTTGAGTGTAATCAAGGTTCAGCAGACCGAGGTTTTATTGGTATGCGGGTTCAGCAGACCGAGGTGTTGAGTGGTATCGGGGTTCAGCAGACCGAGGTGCTGAGTGGTATCGGGGTTCAGCAGACCGAGGTGTTGAGTGGTATCGGGGTTCAGCAGACCGAGGTGTTGAGTGGAAACGGGGTTTCATGCCAGACCGAGGGTTGAGGGGAAACGGGGTTCATCAGACCGAGGTGTTGAGTGGTATCGGGGTTCAAGACCGAGTTGCGAGTGGGATCGGTTCAGCTGACCGAGGTGTTGATGTTTATCGGGGTCAGCATACCGAGGTTTTTGAGTGGTATCGGGGTTCAGCAGACCGAGGTGTTGAGTGGTATCGGGGTTCAGCAGACCGAGGTGCTGAGTGGTATCGGGGTTCAGCAGACCGAGGTGTCTGAGTGGTAAAACGGGGTTTCCTGCAGACCGAGGTGTTGTGATTGGTATCGGGGTTCAGCAGAGACCGAGGTGTTTGAGTGGGTATCGGGGGTTTTCTTTTTTCAGCAGACCGAGGTGTTGAGGTGTATCGGGGTTCAGCAGACCGAGTGTTGAGTGGTGACAGGTTCAGCAGACCGAGTGTGAGTGGTATCGGGTCAGCAGACCGAGGATGTTGAGTGGTATCGGTGTTCACAGACCGGAGGGGTTGAGTGGTCTAGGGGATCAGCAGACCGAGGTGTTTGAGTGGTATCGGGTTCAGCAGAACCTAGGTGTTGAGTGTATCGGGGTTTCAGCAGCAGACCGGAGGTGGTTTGAGTTGTGTATCGGGGGTTCAGTTATAACCGAGGTGGTTTGAGGGTATCGGTGTTCAGCAGACCCGAGGTGTTGAGTGTATCGGGATCAGCAGACCGAGGTGTTGAGTGGTATCGGGTTCAGAGCACGTGGTTTTGAGTGGTATCCGGGTCACAGACCGAGGTGTTGAGTGGTATCGGGTTCAGCCGACAGAGGGTGTTAGAATTGGTATCGGGTTGCCGAGACCGAGGCGTTGAAGTGTATCGGGTTCAGCAGACTGAGTAGTTGAGGGAGGTTTATATCGGGGTTCAGCAGACCGAGTGTTTGAGTGGTATCGTGGGTTCGCGGCACCGAGATGTTGAGTGGTATCGGGGTTCACAGACGAGGTGTTGAGTGGTACGGGTTTCAGCAAGACCGAGGTGTTTATTGGTATCGGGGGTTCAGCAGACCGAGGGTGGTTGAGTGGTATCGGGTTCAGCAGACCGAAGGGGTTTGAGTGGTATTGGGGTTCCGACAGACCGGAGGTGTAGAGTGGAATCGGGGGTGTCACAACGAGATGTTTGAGTGGTATCGGGGTTCAGCAGACTGAGTTGTTGAGTGGTATCGTGGTTCAGCAGACCGAGGTGTTGAGTGGTATCGGGGTTCAGCAGACTGAGATGTTGAGTGGTATCGGGGTTCAGCAGACCGAGGTGTTGAGTGGTATCGGGGTTCAGCAGACCTAGGTGTTTTTTTAGTTGTTATCGGGGTTCACAGATCGAGGTGTGATCTGGTATCGTCGGGGCTCAGCAGCCTGAGATGTTGAGTGGTATCGGGGTTCAGCAGACCGAGGTGTTGAGTGGTATCGGGGTTCAGCAGACTGAGATGTTGAGTGGTATCTTGGTTCAGCAGACCGAGGTGTTGAGTGGTATCGGGGTTCAGCAGACTGAGATGTTGAGTGTTATCGGTTCAGCAGACCGAGGTGTTGAGTGGTATCGTGGGGGTACGCAGAGACGCGAGGTTTAGTGTATCGGGGTTCAGCAGACCGAGTGTCTGAGTGTATCGGGGTTCAAGCGACCGAGGGTTGAGTTGTATTGGGTTTCAGCAGACTGAGGATGTTGAGTGGTATCTGTGGTTTCAGCAGACCGAGGTTTGATTGTATCGGGGGTTCCGCATACTGAGATTTGAGTGGTATCGGTGTTTCAGCAGACGAGGTGTTGAGTGGTATCGGTTCATCAGACTGAGATGTTGAGTGGTAATCCTTGGTTCAGCAGACCGAGGTGTTGATGGTATCGGGTTCAGCAGACTGAGATGTTTGAGTGTGTATCGGGGTTCTTCAGCAGACCGAGGTGTTGAGTGGTATCGGGTTCAGCAGACCGTAGGTGTTTGGTGGTATCGGGGTTCGCAGACCGAAGGTGTTGATGGTATCGGGGTTCAGCAGACCGAGGGTTGAGTGGTATTGGGTTCAAGCAGACCGAAGGTGTTGAGTGGTAAGGGTCAGCAAGACTGAGAAAGTTTATTGTAATCGGGGTTCTGCAGACTGAGTTGTTGAGTGGTACGTGTTCAGTCAGACAGAGATGTTTGAGTGGTATCGGTGTTCATCAACCGAGGTGATGAGTGGTATCGGGTTCAGCAGACTGAGAATGTTGGAGTGGTATCGGGGTTCAGCAGACCGAGGTGTTGAGTGGTATCGGGGTTCAGCAGACTGAGGTGTTGAGTGGTATCGGGGTTCAGCAGACCGAGGTGTTGAGTGGTATCGGGGTTCAGCAATAACCGAGTTGTTGAGTGAGGTATCGGGTTGAGCAGACCCAGGTGTTGAGTGGTATCGGGGTTCAGCAGACCGAGGTGTTGAGTGGTATCGGGGTTCAGCAGACCGAGATGTTGAGTGGTATCGGGGTTCAGCAGACCGAGGTGTTGAGTGGTATCGGGGTTCAGCAGACCGAGGTGTTGAGTGGTATCGGGGTTCAGCAGACCGAGGTGTTGAGTGGTATCGGGGAGTTCAGCAGACAGAGGTGTTGATGGTTCGGGGGTTTCAGCAGACGAGGCGTTGAGTGTATTTGGGTTCAGCAGACCGAGTGTTGAGTGGTATCGGGGTTCAGGCAGACCGAGATGTTGAGTGGTTATCGGGTTCAGGCAAGACGAGTTGAGTTTTTCGGTTCAGCAGACCGAGGTGTTGATGGTATCGGGGTTCAGCAGACGAGATGTTGAGTTGTACGGGGTTCGAAGCAGATGACGCGATGGTGTTGAGTGGAATCGTGGTCAGCAGACCGAGGTGTTGAGTGGTATCGGGGTTCAGCAGACCGAGGTGTTGAGTGGTATCGGGGTTCAGCAGACCGAGGTGTTGAGTGGTATCGGGGTTCAGCAGACCGAGGTGTTGAGTGGTATCGGGGTTCAGCAGACCGAGGTGTTGAGTGGTATCGGGGTTGAGCAGACCTAGGTGTTGAGTGGTATCGGGGTTCAGCAGACCGAGGTGTTGAGTGGTATCGGGGTTCAGCAGACCGAGGTGTTGAGTGGTATCGGGGTTCAGCAGACCTAGTGTGAGTGTAACGGGTTCAGCAGGACCGAGGTGTAGAGATGGTATCGGGTTCACATACCGAGGTGTTGAGTGGTATCGGGTCCAGCAGACAGAGGTGTTGAGTGTTATCGGGTTCAGCAGACCGTGGCGGTTGAGTGGTATTGGGGTTCAGGAGACCGAGGTGTTGAGTGGTATCGGGGTTCAGCAGACCGAGATGTTGAGTGGCATCGGGGTTCAGCAGACTGAGTTGAGTTGTATCGGGGTTCAGCAGACCGAGGTGTTGAGTGGTATCGGGGTTCAGCAACTGAAATGTTGATGTAACGGGTTCAACAGACCGAGGTGTTGAGTGGTATCGGGGTTCAGCAGACCGAGGTGTTGAGTGGTATCGGGGTTCAGCAGACCGAGGTGTTGAGTGGTATCGGGGTTCAGCAGACCGAGGCGTTGAGTGGTATCGGGGTTCAGCAGACCGAGGTGTTGAGTGGTATCGGGGTTCAGCAGACCGAGGTGTTGAGTGGTATCGGGGTTCAGCAGACCGAGGTGTTGAGTGGTATCGGGGTTCAGCAGACCGAGGTGTTGAGTGGTATCGGGGTTCAGCAGACGGGCGAGGGTGTTTTGAGTGTATCGGGGTTCTTTTAGAGCAATCACCATCCGCCTGGTCAGTGGTTCATAAATTATGAAAAAAAAGTTAAAATGAATCTTAATGATTGAGTAAGTTTTTTAATTCCAATAATTTATTTTTATTAATTGATAGTGATGTAATTTACGACAGTCAATAGTAATTGTGACAGTCCCATAGTTAATTGTGACAGTCCAGGTAGATTGTGACAGTCCAGGGTAATTGTGACAGTCCAGGGTAATTGTGACAGTCCAGAGTAATTGTGACAGTCCAGAGTAATTGTGACAGTCCAGAGTAATTGTGACAGTCCAGGGGTAAATTGTGACAGTCCAGGGAATTTGTTACAGTCCAGAGTAATTGTGACAGTCCAGAGTAATTGTGACAGTCCAGAGTAATTGTGACAGTCCAGAGTAATTGTGACAGTCCAGAGTAATTGTGACAGTCCAGGGTAATTGTGAAAGTCCAGGGTAATTGTGACAGACCAGAGTAATTGTGACATCTAAACCCAGAGTAAATTGTGACGTCCAGAGTAATTGTGACAGTCCAGAGTAATTAGTGACAGTCCAGAGTAATTGTGACAGTCCAGGGTAATTGTGACAGTCCAGGGTAATTGTGACAGTCCAGAGTAATTGTGACAGTCCAGGGTAATTGTGACAGTCCATGAGTAATTGTGACATGTCCAGGGTAATTGTGACATTCCCAGGGTAATTTGTGACATCCAGGGTAATTGTGACAGTCCAGAGTAATTGTGACAGTCCAGAGTAATTGTGACAGTCCAGAGTAATTGTGACAGTCCAGAGTAATAGTGACAGTCCAGAGTAATAGTGACAGTCCAGAGTAATTGTGACAGTCAGGGTAATTGTTACAGTCCCAGAGTAATTGTGACAGTCCCAGTAATTGTGAAAGTCCAGGGTAAATTGTGATAGTCCAGAGTAATTGGACAGTCCAGAGTAATTAGCCAGTCCCAGAGTAATTTGTGACAGTCCAAGTAATTGTGACAGTCCCAGAGTAAATGGTGACAGCCAGAGTAATAGTGACAGTCCAGAGTAATAGTGACAGTCCAGAGTAATTGTGACAGTCCAGGGTAATTGTGACAGTCCAGAGTAATTGTGGCAGTCCAGGGTAATTGGTACAGTCCAGAGTTATTGTGGACAGTCCAGAGTAATTGTGACAGTCCAGAGTAATAGTGACCAGTCCAAGTAATAGTGACATCCAGAGTAATTGTGAGAGTCAGGGTAAATTGTGAGAGTCCATATGTAATTGTGAGAGTCCAGAGTAATTGTGAGAGTCCAGAGTAATTGTGAGAGTCCAGAGTAATTGTGACAGTCCAGAGTAATTGTGACAGTCCAGAGTAATTGTGACAGTCCAGAGTAATTGTGACAGTCCAGAGTAATTGTGACAGTCCAGAGTAATTGTGAGAGTCCAGAGTAATTGTGACAGTCCAGAGTAATTGTTGACACTCCAAGTAATTGGTGACAGTCCAAGTAAGGTTATGAACAGTCCAGAGTTAAAATTGACAGTCCAGAGTATTAGTGACAGTCCAGAGTAATAGTGACAGTCCATAGTAAAATTTGACAGCCAGAGTATGTGACACGTTGTCCAGAGAATTTGTGACAGTCCAGAGTAATTGTGACAGTCCCAGAGTGAATTGTGACAGTCCAGAGTAAATTGTGACAGTCCAGAGTAATGTACAGTCAGAGTAATGTGACAGTCCAGAGTAATTGTGATAATCCAGAGCAATTGTGACAGTCCTGGGTAATTGTGACAGTCCAGAGTAATTGTGACAGTCCAGGGTAATTGTGACAGTCCAGGGTAATTGTGATAGTCCAGAGTAATTGTGGCAGTCCAGGGTAATTGTGACAGTCCAGAGTAATTGTGACAGTCCAGAGTAATTGTGACAGTCCAGAGTAATTGTGACAGTCCAAGAGTATGTGACAGTCCGAGTAATTGTGACAGTCAGGGTAATTTGTTAGAGTCCAAGAGTAAATTGGTGAGAGTCCAGAGTAATTGTGAGAGTTCCAGAGTAATTGTTGACAGACCCAAGTAATTTGTGACAGCCCCAGTAATATGGTGGACAGTCCAATAATTGTGGGAACAGTCCAGATTAATTGTGACAGTCCAGAGTAATTGTGACAGTGCAGAGTAATTGTTACAGACCAGAGTAAATAGTGACGTCCAGAGAAATCTAGTGAAAGTCCCAGAGTAATAGTGACAGTCCAGAGTAATAGTGACAGTCCAGAGTAATAGTGACAGTCCAGGGTAATTGTGATAGTCCAGAGTAATTGTGGCAGTCCAGGTAATGGTTGACATCCAAGTAATTGAGACAGTCCAGAGTAATTGTGACAGTCCAGAGTAATTGTGACAGTCCAAGTAATTGTGCAGTACCATAGTAATTGTGACAGTCCAGATATGTGTGACAGTCCAGAGTAATTGGTGACAGTCCATAGTAATTGTTGACAGTCCAGAGTAATTGTGACAGTCCAGAGTAATTGTGACAGTCCAGAGTAATTGTGACAGTCCAGAGTAATTGTGACAGTCCAGAGTAATTGTGACAGTCCAGAGTAATTGTGACAGTCCAGAGTAATTGTGACAGTCCAGAGTAATTTTGACAGTCAGTCTAATTGTGACGTCAAAGTAATTGGTGACAGTATAGGGAAATTGTGACAGTCCAGAGTAATTGTGACAGTCCAGAGTAATTGTGACAGTCCAGAGTAATTGTGACAGTCCAGAGTAATTGTGACAGTCCAGGGTAATTGTGACAGTCCAGGGTAATTGTGACAGTCCAGAGTAATTGTGACAGTCCAGAGTAATTGTGACAGTCCAGAGTAATTGTGACAGTCCAGAGTAATTGTGACAGTCCAGAGTAATTGTGACAGTCCAGAGTAATTGTGACAGTCCAGAGTAATTGTTACAGTCTAAGTAATTGGTGACAGTCCCAGGGTAATAGTGACAGAACCAAGTATTGTGAACAGTCCAGGGTAATTGTGACTAGTCCAGAGAAATAGTGAGCATTCCAGTAATAGTGACAGTCACGGTAATAGTGACAGTCCAGGTTAATTGTGACAGTCCAGAGTAATGGCCAGTCCCCAGAAGTAATGTGACAGTCCAGAAGTAATGTGTGACAGTCCAAGTAATTGTGACAGTCCATTTAATTGTTACAGACCTGGGTAATTGTGACAGTCCATAGTAATTTTGACAGTCAGTACTAGAGTGACAGTCCAGAAGTAATATGACAGTCAGATAATTGAGACGTCCAGAGTAATTGTGACAGTCCAGAGTAATTGATGACGTCCAGAGTAAATGTGACAGTCCATTGTAATGTGTGACAGTCCAGAGTAATTGTGACAGTCCAGGGTAATTGTGTCAGTCCAGAGTAATTTGTGAACCGTCCAAGAGATATTGTGATCAGTCCAGAGTAATGTACAGTCCAGAGTAATTAGTGACAGTCCCAGAGTAATTGTGACAGTCCAGAGTAATTGTGACAGTCCAGAGTAATTGTGACAGTCCAGAGTAATTGGTGACAGTCCAGAGTAATTTGACAGTCCGAGTAATTGTGACCAGGGTCCCTTTAATGGGGGGGTGACAGTCCAGAGTAATTTTGGACAGTCCAAAGTAATTGTGATAAACAGTCCAAGTAATTGGTGACTTGTCCAGAATTAATTGTGACAGTCCAGATTAATTGTACAGTCCATGAGTTAATTGTGACAGTCCAGAGTAATTGTGACAGTCCAGAGTAATTGTGACAGTCCAGAGTAATAGTGACAGTCCAGAGTAATAGTGACAGTCCAGAGTAATTGTGACAGTCCAGAGTAATTGTGACAGTCCAGAGTAATAGTGACAGTCCAGAGTAATTGTGACAGTCCAGAGTAATAGGTTGACATCCATAGTATTGTGAACAGTCAGAGAATAGTGACAGTCCAAGTATTTGTGAACAGTCCAGAGTAATTGTGAAAGTCCATAGTAATTGTGACAGTCCAGAGTAATTGAGACAGTCCAGATAATTTGTGACAGTCCAGAGATATTGTGACAGTCCCAGATTAATTGTGACAGTCCAGAGAAATTGTGACGTCAAGAGTGAATTGTGACAGTCCAGAGTAATTGTGACAGTCCAGAGTAATATGACAGTCATGGTAAATTGTGACAGTCCAGGTAATAGTTACAGTCCCAGAGTAATAGGACAGTCCATAGTAATAGTGACAATCCAGAGTAATTGTGACAGTCCATAGTAATTGTGACAGTCCAGAGTAATTGTGACAGTCCAGAGTAATTGTGACAGTCCAGAGTAATTGTGACAGTCCAGAGTAATTGTGACAGTCCAGAGTAATTGTGACAGTCCAGAGTAATTGTGACAGCCAGAGTTAATTGAGACAGTCAGAGTAATTGTGACAGTTCCAGATTATTAGTGAGTCCGAGTAATTGTGACACATCCGAGGTAATTTTGACAGTCCAGAGTAATTTGTGTGACAGTCCAAAAATAGTGACAGTCCAGAGTAATTGTGACAGTACCAGGAGTAAATTGACAGTCCGAGAATAGTGACATCCAAGAGTAATAGTACAGTCCAGAGTAATTGTTGACAATCCAGAGTAATAGTGACAGTCCAGAGTAATAGTGACAGTCCAGAGAAATTGTGACAGTCCAGAGTAATTGTATTTTAGAACTGACCATGGAAGAAAGAACCTAAGTTCACCCGGAACGATAGATAAAAGAGAGAGAGAGAGAGAGGAGGAGAGAGAGAGAGAGAGAGAGAGAGAGAAGAGAGTACAGAGACAGAGATGAAAAGCACCAACAATCCTCATTAACCAGTCAGAATACAATATATAAAATAGCAGAAAGTGAACAGATTAGCAATATTCACTGAAGTTAAAATGATAACAGGACTTCCACACTTGTACAGTGTGTATTCACCTAGTTGTCGTTGCAAGGGTCGATTCATAGCTCCCTAAGCGCCCCCGTGCCTCTTCACCGCTCGCTATTAGGTCACGACTCCCCGCCTCCGTAAGCTTTTTCCATCAATACCTCTCTTAAAGCGATGTATGGATCGTACCTCCACTTCAATAGACTATGCCACTTCTTAACAACTGTGACTGAAGAAATACTTCCTAACATCCCTGTGACTCGTCTGAATCATCAACTTCCAACTGTGACCCCTTGTTTCTGTGTCCCATCTTGGAACAGCCAGTCTCTGTCCACCTTGTCCAATTCCTGCGCAGTATTTCTATGTCGCTATCATGTCTTCCCTAACCCTCCTGTCCTCCAGTGTCGTCAGGCCGATTTCCCTTAAACTTTCTTCGTAGTGGTTTGCTCATTGGGTCCTGTTCATTTGCCCTTCTAGATTTTCTTTGCACTGCTGTGGTCAGTTTTTTTAGGGGCTCTGCATATACTTAGCTCTTTTGGGGGTTTTTTGCTCAGTCTTCTCGTTTGTTCTTGGTGTGCTCCTCGTTTTTTCCTGGGCTCCTCGACGGTGGTAGAGCCCAGGAAATTGGCTCAGTGTTCAGTATAACTCCTTTGATCTCTAGAGTTCCCTCGTTTGTGACTGATGTAGCAGCTCCCAATGTTATGCCCAAACTTCTCTTTGGTTCTCTGAACTGTTTCAGATTTTTTAGTTCCTCTCGTAAGCTTTATATCTTAGCTTCTGCTGCTGTAGCTTGTAGCTCCTATTTCCTGCTCTCTGCAGCTATCTTCTCCTCCATTTTCTTGTTAAGCTCTTCTAGCTTCCTTCCCCACTCTTCCTCCATTTTCATGAGTTCTGTCACCCAATCTTCCCTCCCAAGCTCATCCACGACTCCCTTGCTTCTCTGTCCTCCTCTTTGGCAATCCATTTTTTCTTTTTGCAGCACGGAAAGAAAAACTATGTTTCTCGGGTGGTCATTTATGATGTGTGTTTCCATGTGTAACCTTCACCTAATTGTGGTTGTAGGAGTCGAGACTCAGCTCCCTGGCCCCGCCGCATACTGACCCTACATAGGTCCTTCTCTCTGCATCCTGAGCTTTGTCATACCTCGTCTTAAGCCATGTATGGTCCAGCATTCACTACATCACATTGCTAGAGCTATTCTACTTCCTGACGACTCTGTGTCTGAAGAAATACTTCCTAGCTCC
The DNA here is from genome assembly GCF_026875155.1 of Cherax quadricarinatus. Taxonomy (NCBI): domain Eukaryota; kingdom Metazoa; phylum Arthropoda; class Malacostraca; order Decapoda; family Parastacidae; genus Cherax; species Cherax quadricarinatus. The sequence continues at coordinate 39,158,569 of NC_069443.1, read as the reverse complement.
CTGTGACTCGTCTGAGTCTTCAGCTTCCAATTGTACCCTTTGTTTATGTGTCCCCTCTCTGAACATTCTGTCTCTGTCCTTCTTATCTATTCCCCGCAGTGTCTTGTATGTCGTTACATGTCTCCCCTGACCATGTACTGTCCTCCAGTGTCGTCAGTCGATTCCCTCAATTTTCATCGTAGGACATTCCCCTGAGCTCTGGACTAGCCTTGTTGCAACCTTATACTTTCTCTAACTTTCTTGACGTGCTTGACCATGTTTGGGTTTCTACTGGTGCTGCATACTCCGAGTTTAAAAAATGGGCCTGACGTACACAGTGTACAGTGTCTTGAACAATTCCTTACTAAGAATCGTAACGCTATTCTCAGGATTTGCCAGGCGCCCATATGCTGCAGCAGTTATCTGGTTGATGAGTGCTCCGAGATTGATCGTGGTTATGCCTCATGCCCAAGGTTTTTCTACTTGAGTGAGGTCCTCAAGTCCTTCGTCTACCTAACCTATACTCTGTCTGCGGTCTTCCTTCCCTTCCCAATCTTCATGACTTTGCATTTGGCAGGTTGTGGGGAACTCGAGAACCAGTTTCTGACCACGTGTCCAGTCTGGCAAAGGTCTCATTGTATCCTGCCTGATCCTCATCCGATTAATTCTCTCATCAACTTCAACATCATCTGCGAACAGGGACAGAGTCTATCCCCACCATCATGTCAACAACATATATCAAAAAATAGCACTGGTCCTATAACTGAACCCCTGTGGACCCCCGCTCGTCCACAAGCCGCCCACTGCGTGCCTGTTGAGTACTCACCTATTTTGTGGTGCAGGAGGTCGAGTCATAGCTCCTGGCCCCGCCTCATCACCGGTTGCTACTGGGCCCCTCTCTTCTCCTCTCTCTCCCCGCACCCTGAGCTTTACCAAACCTCGTCTTAAAACTGTGTGTATGGTTCCTGCCTCCACTACGGCACTTTCTAGGCTATTCCCACTGCATGACAGACTCTAAGACTGTAGAAATACTACCTAAATATCTCTCTGACTCATTCGTGACTTCAACTTCCAATTGTGGCCTATCATGTTTCTGTGTCCCGCACCTTGAACATCCTGTCTTTGCCCACCTTGTCTATTCCACGCAGTATTTTAATAATGATCGTAATCATGTCTCCCCTGACCCTCCTGTCCTCCAGTGGTCGCCAGGCGATTTTCCCTTAATCTTTCTCATAGGACATTCCCCTTAGCTCTGGAACTTAACCGTGTCGCAAATCTTTTCACTTCTCTAGTTTTCTTGACGTGCTTCATCAAGTGCGGGTTCCAAACAGGTGCTGCATAACTTCACCTCGTAGAAATGGTAACGCAGGTAATGAGGCTCACACGAAATTATGTAAATAATTATAAATTAATTATAATTGTCATAATTATCATAACTGTCTTAAAAATTATGTTATAATAATATTAATCTTAATTATCTTAATAATCATAGTTTTCTTAATTATCATAATTTTCTTAATTATCATAATTTCCTTAACTATCAAAATTATCTTAATTCCAAAGAAACGAATTTGAAGAAATTAAATAAGCTGGAGAAACGAGTGAAATTAATAATGATTATGAGATAAATATTTTTCTTCTGTTACGTTATTAACGTCCTTATGATTCAGTTTATTTCATCATTGTTATCTTATCTAATATTACATCTCCGTTATTAGCTAGAATGGAAATATCCGACCTTGTAATATTATCTATTGTAATTATCATCATTATATTGGTCCTCTAAGTTATTTAGATAATTATGCAATAAGATCACAGTAGAAGGTGACATCAGGATATTCAAGACAACCACTGTGAAAGAATAGTGAATTTCCAAGCGCTTTCGTGACTTCTCACATTATCAAGGAACTATATATATATGTGTATGTATAATGTATGTATAATGTATGTATGTATAATGTTTACTGCTTTGTTATAAAGTTGGTAGATAATTGTATAATAAGTTAACCTCTCTTCTTCTTCGTATTGTTTAACACCACCTCTGTTCCCACCTACACCCCCCCCTTGGTCAGGTCTGTGTCACGTGACCCACCCTACTCCACCCCTAGTTAGCTAGAGCAGTGTGGTGTTACCTCCCGACTAGACCGCATCCACTGGATTATTATAAGTCTCCTGTAGTGGACACTCCTCTCATAACTGTTACTACAGTGGTGTATAAGTTATACTTGGAGTATAAGTGTTTGTATATATGTATTATGGCTTTTGTAAGTTGACTCTGTGGCCGCTTGTTACTTAATAACAGTATACAAGAACGTATTAAGGAATAATTATTGTTTAATGATTCACACAATAATACGTTCTCTATTATGGAAAATCTTGAATATGTACAGAAATATACATTCTCTCTTATATAAATATATGATTTTTTTATCGTTTAAAGTAAGGTTTTACTGGATCTATAATTTCCGTTCCCAACTCTGGCTCAGAGTTGTTACGTCAGTGAACTCTGGATCGACACCATGCCCAGCCTTTCTAGGGTAGGGTAGGTGCCTGAGCCCGAGCCTTTAGCTCATCAGACTGTCATTCCCATTTGCCCCCTTGGGGCGGGGATGGCAGACCAGAGAGGCCTAGCTTGTGGCTAGGCCTGGGGACAGTTGGTCCCGAAGATGAGGAGGTACTTGTGCCTCCTCCCATGGGAGACTTAGGTCTCAGACACTCCCTAAAGAGGGAGCCAAGGCCGGGCCACCACTTGGAAAAGGCCCGGGCCGGGAGAATACCGGCTAATATTTAATAATAATAATAATAAGTGAACTCTGGACGCAACAACTGTACGACTAACTTAGTGGTAGTAGTTATAAGACGTAATATTATCTTAGAACTGTGGCGAAGAAGCTGTAAATTATGTAGATTCCTTATGCATATATCTTTTTTTAAATAAGAAATTAACTGAATAATTATTAAGTTATAAAGAGATAGAGAAATGAGTGAAAAAGATAATTTGTGATCTGTGAGTGAAAGATAATTTGTGATCTGTGAGTAAAGATAATTTGTAATCTGTGAGAAAAAGATAATTTGTGATCTGTGAGAAAAGATAATTTGTGATCTGTGAGAAAAGATAATTTGTGATCTGTGAGAAAAAGATAATTTGTGATCTGTGAGAAAAAGATAATTTGTTATCTGTGAGAAAAAGATAATTTGTTATCTGTGAGAAAAAGATAATTTGTTATCTGTGAGAAAAAGATAATTTGTTATCTGTGAGAAAAAGATAATTTGTTATCTGTGAGAAAAAGATAATTTGTGATCTGTGAGAAAAGATAATTTGTGATCTGTGAGAAAAAGATAATTTGTGATCTGTGAGAAAAGATAATTTGTGATCTGTGAGAAAAAGATAATTTGTGATCTGTGAGAAAAAGATAATTTGTGATCTGTGAGAAAAAGATAATTTATGATCTGTGAGAAAAAAATAATTTATGATCCGTGAGAAAAGAAGAGTATTACAGTATAGTGTGATTTAAATAATACTAGAGGAAAGTTTGATGATAAAAAAACAGTAAACTAAGAGGGGTAGTTCACTACTTCCCTCACAGGGAAGTGGCCTACACCTCCCTCCTATAACAGGTAATTATCCCCGGGAATTACCTCACCTCCGCCGACACAGCTTCTGGCAGCATCGTCATAACACTGTGAACAAAAGTCACCTTGTGTGTTTGTCTTGAGAGATTCCTTCCACCGGGAATAGGGCTGAGCTCAGCTCTGGTGTGTTTCCATTCCACCTGGATAGTGCTGAGCTCAGCTCTGGTGTGTTTCCTTCCACCTGGATAGTGCTGAGCTCACTCTGGTGTGTTTCCTTCCACCTGGATAGGCTGAGTCAGCTCTGGTGTGTTTCCTTCCACCTGGATAGTGCTGGAGCTCACTCTGGTGTGTTTCCTTCACCTTGGATAGTGCTGAGAGCCAGCTCTGGGTGTGTTTCCTTCCAACCTGGATAGTGCTGAATTTCAGCTCTGGTGCGAGTCATGGAGGTCGGTGCTCACCTTCACCATCCACACCTTCACATCTTCTTCCTCCTCATATTCTCACATGGTAAGTCGCATTTTTTTCAAGAATTTGTAAGAGTTTTTAAGGCAGTGAGCGTCTTAGTTGTCAACTTGTAGACTCAACCTCAGACAACTTTAAAATAACAGATTAACTAATACAATGAAGAATTTAATCACTGGAATAGTTTAGTGTGTGTGTGAGTGTGAGTGTGTGAGTGTGAGTGTGTGTGTGTGTGAGTGTGTGAGTGTGTGAGTGTGTGAGTGTGTGAGTGTGTGAGTGTGTGAGTGTGTGAGTGTGTGAGTGTTTTGTGTGTGAGTGTGTGTGTGTGGGGTGTGTGTTTTGTGAGTGAGTGTGAGTGAGTGTGAGTGAGTGTGAGTGAGTGAGAGTGTGTGTGAGTGTGTGTGAGGGGAGTGTGAGTGAGTGTGAGTGAGTGTGAGTGAGTGGTGAGTGAGTGTGAGTGAGTGTGAGTGAGTGTGAGTGAGTGTGAGTGAGTGTGAGTGAGTGTGAGTGAGTGTGAAGTGAGTGTGAGAGGGAGTGTGAGAGGAGTGTGAAAAGTGAGTGTGAGAGTGAGTGTGAGAGTGTGGGGGGTGTGTGGTTGTGGTGTGTGTGTGAGGGGTGTGGTGAGTGTGTTGAGTGTGAGTGTGTGTGTGAGTGTGTGTGTGTGTGGGGGAGTGTGTGTGTGTGTGTGTGTGTGTGTGTGTGTGTGTGAGTGTGATTGTGAGTGTGATGTGAGTGTGTGTGTGTGTTGTGTGTGTTGTGTGTGTGTGTGAGTGTGTGTGTGAGTGTGTGTGTGAGTGTGTGTGTGAGTGTGTGTGTGAGTGTGTGTGTGATGTGTGGTGTGAGTTGGTGTGAGTGTGTGTGTGAGTGTGTGTGTGATGTGTGTGTGTGAGTGTGTGTGTGTGTGTGAGTGTGTGGTGAGTGTGTTTTGAGGGGTGGTGGTTGTGTGTGAGTGTGTGGGGATGTGTGTGAGTGTGTGTGAGTGTGTGTAGTGTGTGTGAGTGTGTGTGAGTGTGTGTGAGTGTGTGTGAGTGTGTGTGAGTGTGTGTGAGTGAGTGAGTGTGAGTGTGTGTGTATGTGTGTGTGTGTGTGTGTGTGTATGTGTGTGTGTGTTATATACCTGGAGGGTGTTCCCGGGATCAACGCCCCTGCAGCCCGGTCCATGACTAGGCCTCGGGGTGGATCACTGCCTGATCAACTAGGCTGTTACTGCCGCCCACACGTAATCCACCGTACGAACCAGAGCCCATCTAGTCAGCAGTAAATAGTTTGGGGACCTGTGCTCTATGTAATGTTTTATAGATTTTTTAAATACACAAAATCGGAATGACTTTTGTCATGCAGCTGCACCTGCCAACACTCACGATGCAGCTGCACCTGCCAACACTCACGATGCAGCTGCACCTGCCAACACTCACGATGCAGCTGCACCTGCCAACACTCACGATGCAGCTGCACCTGCCAACACTCACGATGCAGCTGCACCTGCCAACACTCACGATTGCAGCTGCACCTGACAACACTCACGTGCAGCTTTGCACCTGACAACACTCACGATGCGCTGCAACCTGCCAACACTCACGATGCAGCTGCACCTGCCAACACTCACGATGCAGCTGCACCTGCCAACACTCACGATGCAGCTGCACCTGCCAACACTCACGATGCAGCTGCACCTGCCAACACTCACGATGCAGCTGCACCTGCCAACACCACGATGCAAGCTGAAACCCCGCCAACACTCACGATGCAGCTGCACCTGCCAACACTCACGATGCAGCTGCACCTGCCAACACTCACGATGCAGCTGCACCTGCCAACACTCACGATGCAGCTGCACCTGCCAAAAACTGCCACGATGCAGCTGCACCTGCCAACACTCACGATGCAGCTGCACCTGCCAACACTCACGATGCAGCTGCACCTGCCTCCACACACGATATAACATCACCTAGCACCACCAGATATAAGAACACCTAGCACAACACATGATATAACAACACTTAGCACCACACACGATATAGCAACACCTAGCACCACACACGATATAGCAACACCTAGCACCACACACGATATAACTAGCACCACACACGATATAGCAACACCTAGCACCACACACGATATAGCAACACCTAGCTCCACACACGATATAGTAACACCTAGCACCACACACGATATAGCAACACCTAGCACCACACACGATATAGCAACACCTAGCACCAACACAAATTTTAGACACCCGCACCACCCGATTAGCACACCTGCACCCACCGTTTATAGCAACACCTGCTCCACACCGATATAGTAAACCGGCACCCACACGAATAGCAAACTAGCCCACACACAATAGAAAAAACCTTGCCCAAAAAGTTTAAACAAACACACACAGATATAACCATAGCTCCACACAGATATAGAAACACCTGCCCACACACGAAAAAACAACACCTGCTCCACACAATTAGCAACCCAGCACCACCACACGATTAGCAACCCCTGCCCCACACCTATCAACACTGCCCCCACACAAATGCAACCCCCTTGCACCACACACGAATAGCAACACCCTAGCCACCACCCGAAAAAAGGCAACCCAAAGCAACACACACGATATAACAACGCCCCACACACGTTTATAACACCCCCTACCCCAACAAACTTTTGGAAACCCCTAGCACCCCCACACAAATTAGAAACACCAGCCCCACACACGAAATTGCAACACCTAGCCCCAAACCGTTTTAGCAAACCTAGCCCCACACGATTTTAACAACTAGCACCACACACAAATTTTAACCCCCAATTAGCACCACACAAAATAAACACCCCCAATACCACACAAAAATTTTAACACCACCGAACCAAAAACACAATATAACCCAACCTAGCCCCAAAAACAAAATTTAAAACCCACCACCTGCACCACACACAATAAAAACCCCAAACCAAAGCACCCACACACTTTTAAATAAACACCCCCTGCCCCACCAAAAACCCCATATAAAAACCACCTAGCCCACACACAATAAAAAACACCCCCTTAAGCCCCCACAAACAAAAATATAACACCACCTAGCACCAAAAACAATGTAAAAACCACCTAGCACCAACAAATTTTAAACACCACCTAGCAACCCCACCCCAATATAACCCCCACCTAGCACCAACCCAAAATAACCCCCACCAAGCACCACACAAAATTTAACACCACCAAAGAAACCACACCCCAATAAAACCACCCCCTAGAAAAAACACACACAATATAACACCCCCTTTGCCCCACAACAAAATAAAACCACATAGCCCCAACACACGATATAAACACCATACACCACACCTAAAAAACCCAAACCTGCACCCCACAAAATAACACCTAGCACCACACACATTATAAAACCAACTGGGAAACCAAAACCACATTTAAAAACCCCAAACCAAAGACACCAAACGATTTAACAACAAAAAAGGAACCTGATTTTAAAAAACGGTACTTCGTATGTCACAACGCAGTATACAACACCTGCAACTGTGAAAAACACAGTATAAAAAACCCTGCATCTGGGAACCGTATATAACACCTGCAACGTGAAACAAGAAAAAAAACCAGGGTTTTTGTGACAACACAGTTTAAAACACCTGCGCGTGACAACACAGTATATAACACCTGCAACTGTGACAACACAGTATATAACACCTGCAACTGTGACAACACAGTATATAACACCTGCAACTGTGACAACACAGTATATAACACCTGCAACTGTGACAACACAGTATATAACACCTGGAACTGAGATAACACAGTATATAACACCTGGAACTGAGACAACACAGTATATAACACCTGGAACTGAGACAACACAGTATATAACACCAGGAACTGAGACAACACAGTATATAACACCTGCAACTGTGACAACACAGTATATAACACCTGCAACTGTGACAACACAGTATATAACACCTGCGACTGTGACAGCACAGTATATAACGCCTGCAACTGTGACAACACAGTATATAACACCTGCGACTGTGACAACACAGTATATAACACCTGCGACTGGGACAGCACAGTATTTAACACCTGCAACTGTGACAACACAGTATATAACGCCTGCGACTGTGACAGCACAGTATATAACACCTGCGACTGTGACAGCACAGTATATAACACCTGCGACTGTGACAACACAGTATATAACACCTGCGACTGTGACAACAGAGTATATAACACCTGCAACTGTGACAGCACAGTATATAACGCCTGCAACTGTGACAGCACAGTATATAACACCTGCGACTGTGACAACACAGTATATAACACCTGTGACTGTGACAACACAGTATATAACACCTGCAACTGTGACAACACAGTATATAACACCTGCAACTGTGACAACACAGTATATAACACCTGCAACTGTGACAACACAGTATATAACACCTGCAACTGTGAAAACACAGTATATAACACCTGCGACTGTGACAGCACAGTATATAACACCTGCAACTGTGACAACACAGTATATAACACCTGCGACTGTGACAACACAGTATATAACACCTGCAACTGTGACAACACAGTATATAACACCTGCAACTGTGACAACACAGTATATAACACCTGCAACTGTGACAACACAGTATATAACACCTGCGACTGTGAAAACACAGTATATAACACCTGCGACTGTGACAGCACAGTATATAACACCTGCAACTGTGACAACACAGTATATAACACCTGCGACTGTGACAACACAGTATATAACACCTGCGACTGTGACAGCACAGTATATAACACCTGCGACTGTGACAAAGTATATAACTCCTGCGACTGTGACAACACAGTATATAACACCTGCAATTGTGACAGCACAGTATATAACACCTGCGACTGTGACAACACAGTATATAACACCTGCGACTGTGACAACACAGTATATAACACCTGCAACTGTGACAACACAGTATATAACACCTGCGACTGTGACAGCACAGTATATAACACCTGCGACTGTGACAACACAGTATATAACACCTGCAACTGTGGCAACACAGTATATAACACCTGCAACTGTGACAACACAGTATATAACATCTGCAACTGTGACAACACAGTATATAACACCTGCAACTGTGACAGCACAGTATATAACACCTGCAACTGTGACAAAACAGTATATAACACCTGCGACTGTGACAACACAGTATTTTAACACTGGACTGGGGACAACACAGTATATAACACCTGCAACGGTGACAACACAGTATATAACACCTACGACTGTGACAGCACAGTGTATAACACCTGCGACTGTGACAACACAGTATATAACACCTGCAACTGTGACAACACAGTATATAACACCCGCAACTGTGACAACACAGTATATAACACCTGCAACTGTGACAGCACAGTATATAACACCTGCAACTGTAACAACACAGTATATAACACCTGCAACTGTGACAGCACAGTATATAACACCTGCAACTGTGACAGCAGAAGTATATTACACCTGCAACTGTGGCAACACAGTATATAACACCTGCAACTGTGACAACACAGTATATATCACCTGCAACTGTGACAACACAGTATATATCACCTGCAACTGTGACAACGCAGTATATAACACCTGCAACTGTGACAGCACAGTATATAACACCTGCAACTGTGACAGCACAGTATATAACACCTGCAACTGTGACAGCACAGTATATAACACCTGCAACTGTGACAGCACAGTATATAACACCTGCAACTGTGACAACACAGTATATAACACCTGCATCTGTGACAGCACAGTATATAACACCTGCATCTGTGACAGCACAGTATATAACACCTGCAACTGTGACAGCACAGTATATAACACCTGCAACTGTTACTCGGTATATAACACCTGCAAGTGTGACAACACAGTATATAACACCTGCGACTCTGACAGCACAGTATATTACACCTGCAACTGTGACAACACGGTATATAACACCTGCAACTGTGACAACACAGTATATAACACCTGCAACTGTGACAACACAGTATATAACACCTGCAACTGTGACACAGTATATAACACCTGCAACTGTGACAACACAGTATATAACACCTGCGACTGTGACAACACAGTATATAACACCTGCGACTGTGACAACACAGTATATAACACCTGCAACTATGACAACACGGTATATAAGACCTGCAACTGTGAACAACACATATATAAACACCTGAAATCTGTGACAACAGAGTATATAACACCTGCAACTGTGACAACAGAGTATATAACACCTGCAACTGTGACAACACAGTATATAACACCTGCAACTGTGACAACACAGTATATAACACCTGCAACTGTGACAACACAGTATATAACACCTGCGACTGTGACAGCACAGTATATAACACCTGCAACTGTGACAACACAGTATATAACACCTGCGACTGTGACAACACAGTATATAACACCTGCGACTGTGACAGCACAGTATACAACCCCTTTGCGATTTGTGACAACACAGTATATAACACCTGTGACTGTGACAACACAGTATATAACACATGCAACGGTGACAACACAGTATATAACACCTGCGACTGTGACAGCACAGTATATAACACCTGCGACTGTGACAACACAGTATATAACACCTGCGACTGTGACAACACAGTATATAACACCTGCAACTGTGGCAACACAGTATATGACACCTGCAACTGTGACAACACAGTATATAACACCTGCAACTGTGACAACACAGTATATAACACCTGCAACTGTGACAACACAGTATATAACACCTGCAACTGTGACAACACAGTATATAACACCTGCAACTGTGACAACACATATAAACACCTCCCAACTGTGACAACACAGTATATAAAAACCTGCAACTGTGACGCACAGTATATAACACCTGCAACTGTGACAGCAGAAGTATATTACACCTGCAACTGTGGCAACACAGTATATAACACCTGCAACTGTGACAACACAGTATATATCACCGGGCAACTGTGACAAACAGTATAAAAACACCTGCAACTGTTGACCAGTATATAACACCTGCAACTGTGACAGCACAGTATATAACACCTGAAACCCTGTGACAGCACAGTATATAACACCTGCAACTGTGACGCACAGTATATAACCCCTTTGCAACTGTGAAAACACAGTATATAACACCTGCAACTGTGGCAACACAAGTAATAACCACCGCAACTGGGCAACACAGTAATAAAACACTCAACTGTGACAACACACTATATAACACCTACATCTGTGACAGCACAGTATATAACACCTGCATCTGTGACAGCACAGAATATAACACCTCCATCTGTGACAGCACAGTATATAACACCTGCAACTGTTACACGGTATATAACACCTGCAAGTGTGACAACACAGTATATAACACCTGCGACTGTGACAGCACAGTATATTACACCTGCAACTATGACAACACAGTATATAACACCTGCAACTGTGACAACACAGTATATAACACCTGCAACTGTGACAACACAGTATATAACACCTGCATCTGTGACAGCACACTATATGACACCTGCAACTGTGACAGCACAGTATATAACACCTGCAACTGTGACACGGTATATAACTCCTGCAAGTGTGACAGCACGGTATATAGCACCTGCAACTGTGACAGCACGGTATATAACACCTGCAACTGTGACAGCACGATATATAACGCCCGCAACTGTGACAGCACGGTATACAACACCTGTGACTGTGACAGCACAGTATATAGCACCTGCGACTGTGACAGCACAGTATATAAGACCTGCTACTGTGACAGCACAGTATATAAGACCTGCGATTGTGACAGCATAGCATATAAGACCTGCGACTGTGACAGCACAGTATATAAGACCTGCGACTGTGACAGCACAGTATATAAGACCTGCGACTGTGACAGCACAGTATATAAGACCTGAATCAGTATATTGATATTAGGAGGGACATTAAAAAGGGGGTAAGAAAAGCTAAAAGGGACTATGAAATTAAAGTTGCTTGGGATTCTAAAACTAACCCAAAGAGTTTTTTCCAGGTCTATAGAAGAAAAGTTAGAGATAAGATAGGTCCCCTTAAAAATTACTATGGGCATCTTACTGACAAAGAGAATGAAATGTGCTCGATTTTAAATAATTATTTTCTCTCGGTTTTTACACAGGAAGACACTAACAATATTCCAGTAATTAATTTTTATAGTCGGCCAGAAGAAGATAAATTTTTGTAACATCACAGTCAAAAGTGAAATGGTTGTGAAACCAGATCAACTGAAGCAAAATAAGTCGCCTGGTCCTGATGAGGTTTTTTCAAGGGTTCTTAAGGAATGCAAAATGGAACTCTTTTGAACCTTTAAACTAATATTTTTAATTTATCTCTTCAAACAGATGTAGTGTCTGATATGTGGAAGATTGGCTAATGTAATTCCTATTTTAAACCAGGGGACAAGTAGTTACCATCTATATTACGCCCAATAAGCCGACCTCAAGTGTAGGAATTTTTAGTCATTATAGCTGAGATTGTGTAAGAAGCCAATCTCGATTATGCTAGCTTGATTAATGATACTCAGCATCGAGTCACAAAGAGGCCGGTTTTGTCAAACAATTTATTAAACTAAAAAAAAACCTTTTTTTTCTTTTTTTTTTTCAGTAAGCTTTTGAAGCTGTTGACCAAGATAAGGAGTTTGATATTATTGACTTAGGATTTTTAGTAAGGCTTTTGATAGGTTCCGCACAAAGATGTTTAAAGAAAAGTGGAGACTCTTGGCACTGGGGGAAAAGTGCTCTCATGGATCGAGTCATGGCTCACAGACAGGAAGCAGAGTGTGTCCTAAATGGGGATTTATATCGACTGTGGGGATCTGTAACTAGTGGCGTTCCCCAGGGATCTGTCTTGGGACCCGTTTGTTATTTATAATATATATCAATGACCTTGATGTGGGAAGTATAGTTACTTGTGATATGAGCAAATTCGCGATGACACAAAGATAGGTAGATAATTGATTCAAACGTAGACGTTAGGGAACATCAGGAGGATTTAAACAAACTCTACTCTTGGTCAGAAAGTGGCAGATGCAGTTCGTGTAGATAATGAAAGGTTCTGAAGCTCGGGACGTGTCCTAAACCTAGTACTTATAAGTTAAATAATGTAGCAACTTAGCCATACAGATTGCGAAAAAGGACTTGGGGGTTATGGTAAGCACGCAACTTAAACCAAGTTAGATTGCCTAAGCGTACGTAATAAGGCAAATAGATTACGGGGATTTATATCAAGAAGTGTATAGAAACAGAAGTCCAGAGGTCATTATCTGCAGCTTTATACATCATAGTAAGGCCTCACCTAGATTATGCAGCTCAATTCTGGTCTACATATTACAGAAAGGGACATAAATTCGTTAGAAAACATTCAGCGTAGGATGGACTAAATTAAGACATAGCATTTGAAATCTTGTTATGAAGAAAGATTGAAGACTCTTAAGTTACATTCTCTTGTTAGACGAAGAATGAGGGGAGACCTGATCGATGTGTTATAAGTGGAAGATTTGGTATTATTGAAAGGGGATATTTACAAGGTCTTGAGGATATCTCTCCAAGAGAGAACCCGCAGTAATGGATTTAAATTTAGATAAGTTTAGATTTAGAAAGGACATAGGAAACGTATTGGTTGGAAATAGGGTAGTTGATGAGTGGATCGTCTACATAGTTGGGTAATGAGCTAGGCTTGGGTAGTTTCAGATTTTGGTTGGATAAGTACATGAGTGGGAGGGGTTGGATTTGAGTGGGACTTGCACATCGGAGCTTGTTTCTTGGGCTGGCATTGATAATTGGGTTGGTCAAATGTTTTTAGTGGGAATGAATTGTAAAGGACCTGCCTATTTATGGGTATCAGGTTTGGATGCAAGTGTTCCTCCTTTCTTTTTGTTCTTATGTTCTTTTTTATTGTGGCAATCGTTTCTGATCTCCAGGAGCTTTATAAAGCCATTACAAACAATACAAGTATGTTATAATGTTCGCAAGGACCGTAGTCCTGGCACGGGTCTCAATCTTGCGTTGGGACACGTCTTCTTGGCTCCCGAGGGAGAAAGGTTTCTACAATGATGCAACATATGCTGTTCAAGCACTCTTCTGGTAGGTAAACTGGTGCATCTCATTAGCGACAACACCTATTTACTCCTAACCTATGGGGACACTTGCGAGGTGGAGGATATGTCGTTATCAAAGGTAGTAAAGCTTGTCTTTTTCGTTGACCCCATGTACACTAGTGTGGCCGCAGTCATCTCTGGGTCCTCTTCGGGAGGAAATATCACCCCTATTTGCCTGCGGAGTGCCCTCAGAAATTTCGCACTCCAGAAGATAGTGTGTTAGGGGCCGCTGGAACCAACGTGCTGACAGTACTGGCACATCTCCCCCTCAGCCTTGTCTACCATCATCTTGGCTTTTGGGAAAGCCCAAACGAAGCCGATGGATGGCGGTACACTGCGCTCGGACCACTTCTATCATATGGGGAGGGGGTTCTCCCTGAGTCGCTGCTCGGTCCCACTGTTGAGATGGGGTATCACCTAAGACCTCCCCCATAAGTTCTGGCTCTGGCAGCCACCAGTTTGGTCTGTCGTAGGCTGTTTGGGGACAGTAATCCCAACATGGGATAGTCTGTTGCTGCCTTGGCTGCATCATCTGCCGCCTCATTTCCCCGGATCCCACATGGCTGGGGATCCAGTTCAATGTCGATCTGTTACCCTGAACTTCTAAGGCTGTCATTATGCTCAGGATCGATGTTGATGAGTGAACTTTCCTGTGGTTGAGGATGGGAGAGGGCATTGATTGCAGAGGGGGAATCAACATGTATGACAGGTCGGAGTCGAAAGTCGTAGGGCATGTGACAATGCTGCTGAATCGCCACCACTCAGCTTTAAAGGGTCGGCAGTGGTCAGGGAGTCGCCAGCCTTGGTGTGACCATTGTGGTTACAGTCCAGCTGCTGCTCTCTTCCTGTCAGGGTCGACAGAACCATCTGTGAAATACACTGGGACATGTGCCTCCCTCTGCCCGTGCCATGCTTGTCTCAGCATGATTGCTGAGGTGTCTTGACTGCAGAGCACTTTAGAGATGGGTAGCTGCATGATGAAAAAATCGGCTGGATCTGGGCCCAGGGGGGTGGTGGATGGACCCCGCAACAGGAAGGGCACAACTCTTCTCAAGGAGTGTGTAAGGCAGCAGCTTCCCCCCCAGCAGCACAAAACGAACGAATCCAGGAGTAGTCCGTGAAGAGTGTGGGATCTTGGACATGGTTGTTAATTACCGTCTCCTTAGTGGGGTACCTTTCGGCCGGTGCAGAATCGTGGGCCACTTTGCAGGGTTTATGTATCTTACTCTGTCAGCCAAGGGAAAGGGAAACCGGGCCTCAGATCTGAGACTACTGTGTTGGTCCAGATGGGGGCCCCAAGCATAGTTCTTATCGCCGGGTTTTTGTACGACCTCCACCCTTTGCCTGCTCTGCGGGAAGAGATGAGCTAACGCCGGTGCACCGTAGTCAATGAGCGAGCGTATAGCTTGTATATAGTACAAGCGAAGTACATCTTTGCTTGCCCCTGCACGGTGCCTCGTCATGGCTCTCATGGCGTTGAGTCTGAGTAGAGCACGTGACCTGACATACTCGGCCTGTTTCTGAAAGGTCAGCTTTTTATCAATGTAGATTCCCAAGTACAGGTAGGAGCCTGTCCACTCAAGTTCTATATCCTGAATACGTAATCTATTCACAGGATCTGGTCCCTTGAACATCATTGCAAGAGATTTCTCGGCCGAGATCTTGAGGCCTAGTTCCTTGCAAGACTGCGTAATTAGGTCCAAAGCTCTCTGAGCCTGTCGTTCTAAATTGCCTTTCCCATTCACTACGAGTGCAAGATCATCAGCATAGCTGAGGAGCTGTGTACCACTATGAAAGGGAAGGCTCACAAGTTCCTGCATAAGGATGTTAAACAGGGTAGGACTGAGCACACCTCCTTTGTGGCGTACCGTTTTCCAGGGTTTTAAAGGAAGAGTAGTGTCCCTGAAAGCTGACACAGGCCTGCCTGCCCCTAAGGTAGGACTCTATCCAGGCCAGGAGGCGTCCTTTGATTCCCTTCCGAGCTAGTATTGCCAGAATTGCTGTGGGGCTGGCTAGCTCAAATGCCTTCTCAAGGTCGAGGTAGACGACGATACTAGGTTTTTTGTTACTATCAGCAATCTGGCTTAGTAGAGTGGTTATGCACTCTGCTGTACCCACTCCTTTGGTGAAGCCAAATATGTGATGATGAGAGGGTCCAAGTTTCCATAGGAGGCGGTTTAACACCATCCTCTCAGCAGTCTTGGCTAAGCAGCTGGTCAGCGATATGGGTCTCATACTGCCTGGGTCCTTGGGCTTTGGAATTGGTACGATTGTAGCTTTCTTCCAAGCTGCTGGGAGTGTCCTGGCCCTCCACGACTTGTTAATGACGTCTAGTATGGCCTCCCATCCACTCTGCCCAGCCCGTGCAATCATGGAGTACGTCACACCATCGATGCCCGGGGCAGTGTCACCTGTGTTCTTAATGGCACGTCGGAGTTCCAAGTCCGTGAGGTCTACATCAGTCACATCTTCCGACTCACATGCAGCTTGTATCGTTAGCTGGCGCTGTGGCAGAAGATCCGTCTGTATATTCCGGATGTCCTGTGGGAGCTGAGTGGAGGCTCCCCTGGAAGTGAAAAGCTCCACTAGTTTCTCTGCTTCCTGGGATGGGTTCGGGTGTGCTGGTGGCCTCGGCTTGCTCTTGCCAGTTGCTATGTTGAGCTTGCCCCATATCTCAGATAAGGTGGTGTGATGCCCGAATGTTGAGCACCACTCCAGCCATTTCTCAGTTTTTACTCTGAGAGAGATTCTGCGGGCATGCTGCACAATGGCTCTCAGAGTATTCCTGTTCTCTGCCGTAGGGTTACGCCTGTATAGCTTCCTAAAAGAGTTGATGCGGTGGTTCTGCTCCCGCACCTCGTCGTTGTAGAACCACCAGTCTCTTTTGTGAGTGCGTCCTGCGGACTTCTTTGGAATTGCGCACTCTGCTGCCTGGATGAGAACAGTGATTAGCTCCTGTTCAGCCGTATCACAGTCTTCAGATAGAGAGTATGTGGACCACCAGTCATGAAGATAATCCTGGAACACCTTCCAGTTGGCCCTCTTTACGTCCCATCTAGGAGGCAGCACAACTGTGGAGGCCTGTTGATGTTGAAGGTGGTGATCACTGCAAAGTGGTCACTGACAAGGTGAGGATGAGTTTCCCATGTGGCTCCTGCTGCGAGTTGTCTTGACCCGAAGGTAAGGTCGAGGCAGCCACCCAACAGGTGTGTGGGGTCTCCATTGTTTAGCAACTTTACCTCTGGAATATCGTGTAGGGCATTGCTATTGTAAGACCTGATCAGTATATTTGGATATTAGGTGGGTACATTAAAAGGGGGTAGAAAGCTAAATGGGACTATGAATTAAGTTGATGGGGTTTCTGAAAAAACATATACAAAGTGTTTTTACCAGGTCTATAGAAGAAAAGTTAGAGATAGATAGGTCCCTATAACATTTACTATGGGCATATTATGACAAAGAGAATGACATGTGGCTCGATCTTCTAAATAATTATTTTCTCTCGGTTTACACAGGAAGACACTTAACAAATATTCCAGTTAATTATTTTTAAAGTAGTCCAGAAGAAAGATTAAATTATGTAACATCACAGTCACTAGTGAAAATGGTTGTCGAAACAGAAGGACAGGCTGCAGCAAAATAAGTCGCCCTGGTCCAGATGAGGTTTTTTCAAGGGTTCTTAAGGTTTGCAAATGGAAATCTTGTGAAAACCAATCAACTTAATATTTTTAATTTATCTCTTCAAACAGAATGTAGTTGTATGATTGTGGAAGAAGGCTAATGTATTCCTATTTTTATAAACAGGGGTAAGTTGTTACCATCTAATTACGCCAATAAGCTGACCTCAATTGTAGGCATATTGCTAGTCAATTATAGCTGAGATTATAAGAAGCCTTCTCGATTACGCATAGCTTGGATTAATGATACTCAGCTTCGTTTCTCCAAGAGGCCGGTTTTTGTCTAACTAATTTTATTAACTTTCTTCAGTAAAGCTTTGAAGCTGTTTGGACCACGATATGGAGTTTGTTATTAGTTACTTAGAATTTAGTAAGGCTTTGATAGAGTTCCGCACCAAAGGACTGTTAAAGACCAAGTGGCAGCTCTGGCACTGGGGGAAAAGTGCTCTCATGGATCGAGTCATGGCTCACAGACAGGGGGAAGCAGACAGACGTGCTGTCCATAAATGGGCGTTATAATCCGTGTGGGGATTCTGTAACAAGTGGCGTTCCCCAGGGATCAGTACTTGGGCCCGTTGTTATTTATAATATATATCAATGACCTGACTGTGGGAGTTACTAGTGATAGAGCAAATTTCGCCGATGACAACCATACGATAGGAGGATATGATTCAAATCGTTGACGTTAGCGGAACATCAGGAGGATCTTAAACATACTCTACTCTTGGTCAGAATAGTGCTGTTGCGGTCCAATGTAGATAAATGTAAGCTACTGAGCTCGGGGTGTCTCATAAACTCATTAATTTTAAGTTAAATAATGTAGACACTTAGCCATACAGATTGCGAAAGGACTTGGGGGGTTTGGTAGCAGCATCCTTAAACCTAGATAGCATTGCCTAGGTACGTATTAAGCAAATAGATTACTGCGGAGTTATATCAAGATGTGTTAACGCTACAGAAGTCCAGAGGTCATACTCGCCACGCTGTTTACTTCATTAGTATGGCCTCACCTAGATTATGCAGGCTCAATATGTCTCATTATCTACAGATCAGGACATAAAATTCGTTAGAAAAACATTCAGACGTAGGATGACTAAATTAATCACATCAGCATTAGGTAAATCTTAGTTATCGAAGAAAGATTGAAGACTCTTAAGTTCACATTCATCTCTGTTTAGACGAAGATATGAGGGGGAGACCTGATGGCCTGATCGAAGTGTATATGTGGAAGATGGTATAACTTAAAGGGGATAATTAACAAGGTCTTGTGGATATTCCTCAAGAGAGAACCCGCAGTAATGGTTTAAATTTGTAAGTTTAGATTTAGAAAGGACTTAGGAAAGTATTGGTTTGGAAATAGGGGTAGTTTGATTGAGTGGTTCAGTCTACCTAGTTGGGTAATTGAAGGCTAGACTTTGGTTAGTTTCAGATTTAGGTTGGATAATGTTACAGACTGGGAGGGGTTGGATTGAAGTGGGACTTGCACATCGGAGCTTGTTGTTGGGTCGGCATTGAAAATTGGGTTGGTCTAAGGTTTGTTAGTGGGACATGAATTGTAAAGGAACCTGCCTATTATGGGTCAACAGGCCTGGTGCTGTTTCCCTCCTGTCTTAGGTTCTTATGTTTCTTATTTTATTGTCGGGCAACGTTTCGTTCTCCCTAGGAGCTTTGATCTCAGCCATTCACAAACTATACAAGTATGTATATTGTCGCCAAGACCGTAGTCTGGCAAGGGTCTCATCTTGCGATGACCCGTCTCTGGCTCCCGTAGGGAAGTAAGGTTTCTACATTGATGAACATATGCTGTTCAAGCACTCTCTTCTGGTAAGTTTCAACTGGTGCATCTCATAAGCGACAACACCATTATGTACTCCTACTATGCGGACACTAGCGAGGAGGGAGGATAATATGTCCGTTATAACAGGTAAACAGCATGTCTGGTTCGTTGACTCAGTGCGTACACCTTAGTGTGCCGCAGTTCATCTCTGGTTCCTCTTCGGGAGAATCTAACTCCTAGTTGCCGGCGGAGCGCCTCGGAAACTTAGCAATCAGAAGTTAGTGTGTTAGGGGCCGCTGGACAACGGGCTGACAGTTACTGGCACATTCCTCCTCAGCCTTGTATACCATCATCTTGGCTGTGGGAAAGCCCAAACGAAGCCGGATGGATGGCGCTACACTGCGATCTGGACCAGCTTTATCATATGGCAGGGGGTTCTCCACTGAGTCGCTGCCTCGTACAAACTGTTGAGATTGGGTTATCACCTAAGACTCCCCCTTATGTTTCTGGCTCTGGCTGCCACCAGTTTGGTCTGTCGTACGGATGATTGGGGACAGTAATACCAATGTGGATAGTCTGTTGCTGCCTTGGCTGCATCGTCTGCCGCCTCATTTCGGATTGCCAGCATGGCTTTGGAGCCTGTTCTAATGCGATCTATTACCCTGAACTTCTAGGCTGTCATCTATGCTCAGGATCGATGTGATGAGGTGAAACAATTGTCCTCGTGGTTGAGGTGGGACTGGGGCCATTGATTGCAGACGATGAAATTCTACATGTTTATGTCGTTCGGAGTCGATGTCGTAGGGCGATATTGTGACAATGCTGCTGAAGCGCACCACCAGCTCAGCTAGAATGGATCCGCCCTGACAGTGGTCAGGGAGTCGCAGCCTGTGTGTGAACATTGTGGTACAGTCCTGCGGCTTTCGCTCTCCTTCCTGTCTGGGTCGTACAGAGAACCATCTGTGAATATACTCTGCACATGTGCCTCCTCTGCCAGTGCCATGCTTGTCTAAGCATGATGCTGAGTGTGTCTTGATGCAGAGACGCTTAGGAGACGGGTAGTGCATGATGCAAAAATCGCTGGATCTGGGCGCCAGGGAGGTGGTGGATGGCTATACCCAGCAACAGGAAGGTCACAACCCTTCTCAAGGATGAGTAGTTGTATTAGCAGCAGCTTCGCCAGCAGCACAAAAACGAACAATCAGGAGTAGTGCCTGAAGTGTGTGGGATCTTGTGTCATGGTTGTCAGTATCCGTCTCCTTAGAGGCGGCTACTCCTTGCTGCCTGTGCAGAATCACTGGCCACTTTGCAGGCGTTTATGTATCTTTATCTGTCAGCCAAGGAAGGAACGCCGGGCAACACATCTGAGACATTACTGTTGTTGGTCCAGATGGGTGGCACCAAAGCAAATAGTTTCTTATCGCTGGTTTTGTACGACCCTGATCCCTTTGCCTGCTCTGCGGGAAGGAGATGAGCTAACCGCCGGTGCACGTAGTCAATGTGCGAGCGTATAGCTTGTATATAGTACAAGCCGAAGTACATCTTTGCTTGCCCCTGCACTCGTGCCTCGTCCTTGGCTCTCATGGCGTTGGAGTCTGAGTTAGAGCACGTGACATGACATATCGGCCTGTTTCTGAAAGGTCCAGCTTTTTATCATGTAGATTCCCAACGTACGGTAGTGCCTGTTCCACTCAAGTTCTATATCCTGAATACGTAATATTCCATCAGGATTGGTCCCGTGATAAATTCATTGCAAGAGATTTCTCGGCCGTGATTCGGGAGGCCTCAGTTCTTGCTTGACGCGTTATTAGGTCAAGCTTCTGAGCCTGTCGTTCTACAATTGCCTTTCACCATCTCTACGAGTGCAAAGATCATCAGCCTTGCTGAGGAGCTGTGTATCCACTATGTAAGGGAAGCTCACAAGTTCACTGCTTCAAGGAATGTTTAACAGGGTGGACTGAGCTCATCTCCTTGTGGCGTACGTTTTCCAGGGATTTAACAGGTAGTGTAGTGTCCACTGAAAGGCTGACACAGGCTGCCTGCCCCTAAGGTAGGACTCTTATCCTAGGGCCAGGAGGCGTCCTTTGATTCCTTCCGAGCTAGTATTGCTAGAATTGCTTGGGGATGGCTACCTCATTATGCCTTTTCAACGGTCGAAGGTAGACGTCAATACTGGTTTTTTGTTACTGGTCAGCAATCTGGCTTAGTACGGTGGTTATGCACTCTGCTGATACCCAATCCTTTGGTCGAAGCCAAATATGTGATGATGAGGAGGGTCCCAATTTCCATAGGAGGCGGTTTCTAAACACCATACTCTCAGTCTTGGCTTAAGACCTGCTGGTCAGCGATATGGGTCTCAATACTGCTGGTCCTTGGGCTTTGGATTGGTACGATGGTAGCTTTCTTCCATGCTGCTGGGAGTGTCCTGGACCTCCACGACTTGTTTTTGTCGTCTAGTATGGCCTCCATCCCACTCTGCCCAGCCCGTGCATTCTTGGAGTATGGTAACACATCGATGCCCGGGGCAGTGTCACTGTGTTCTTAATGAACGTCGGAAGTTCATGTCCGTGAGGTCTTCTTCAGTCACATCTTCGACTCACATGCAGCTTGTAAGTTAGATGGCGACAAGTGGCAGAAGAGATCCCCGTCTGTATATTCCGGTTGTCACTGTGGGAGCCGAGTGGGAGGCTCCCCTGAGAAGGAAAAGCTCCATTAGTTTCTCAGCTTCCTGGGATGGGTTCGGGTGTGCTCGGTGGCCTCGGCTCTTGCTCTTGCCAGTTGCTATGTTGTGCTTGCCCCATATCTCAGATAAGGTGGTGTGATGCCACGAATGTTGAGCACCACTACAGCCATTTCTCAGTTTTACTCTGAGAGAGAGACCTGCGGGCATGCCTGCCCTCCATATGGCTCTCACGAGTATCGTGTTCTCTCGCCGTAGGGTTACGCCTGTATAGCTTTCCTAAAAGGAGTTGGATTGCCGGTGCGTTCTGCGCCCGCACCTCCGTCGTTGTAGAAACCTCCAGTTTTTTTTTTATCTTTTGTTTTGTGAGTGCGTCCTGGGACTTCTTTGGAATTGCGCACTTGCTGCCTGGATGAGAATAATGTTTAGCTCCTGTTTCAGCCGTATCATCCAGTCATCAGTATAGAGAGTTTGTGGACCAACAAGTCATGAAGTTAATCCTGGAAACACCTTCCAGTTGGCCCACTTTACGTTCCCATCTAGAGGACAGCACATCTGGGGAGGCCTGTTGATGTTGAAGGTGGTGATCACTGGCAATGTGGTCACTGACAAGGTGGAGGTTGGGTTTCCCATGTGGCTCCTGCTGGTGTTGTCTTGACCGAAGGTATGGTCGAGGCAAGCACCCAAAAGGTGTTGGGGTCTCCTTTGTTTAGCTACGTTACATCTTTTCGATATCGTGTAGGTGCATTTGCTATGTGTCTGACTGCAGCATTGGTGTGCTGGAGTGTGGAGTGCAGCATTGGGTTGATGTGCGTTGAATGTATTCTTACTCCACACATTTTTACCACTCAGTGCTTGCTAGTGCGAGGAGACCTCGCATTATCGAGGGTGCTGTCTTGGGTTCTTGTAGATGTTATAGATGGTAATGGGCGCCCTGGTATGTGCACTAGGATGGCCTGTACTGACATCCTCCCCTCAGTCAACAGGGTTGGCTATAAACTTAGGAGGTATTGTATTGGATACAAATACTGCCTGCGCTCTGCAGTGAAACGCCCGGGTCCGTGTGCGAAAATACCCAGCCAAAAAAACCCGGTAGTCTTGGCACATAGTCGGGACAGTCAGAGTGTCTTGTAGCAAGTCGATATAGACCCGATCCCGATTTACTGCCTACAGCAAGAGGTGATGTGTGCCCCCCCATTGGCCCTGTATTGTTCCACTGGTACGGACCTTGTGAGTGTGACTTTGGTACGAAGGTTATTCAATCGTTGTTGTTTCCGGTGCTGAAGGGGGGACTGAGTCCTGCCCGCTCTGAGTACTTGCACATTTCATGGTTCCACGGTCTCCTCTCTCGGTCAGAAACCACTATCATGGAGCGTTACTCGTAACATCTCGCCGGATTGCGCTCTCGTTGTTCCTGTTGGAGTGGAATGTGTTGCATTATAGTTATGTTGCATACTCCTTGTGAGTGCTCACGTGTTCCCTTTTCATCTGGGTGAGGGCCTCCCCTGCCTTGGTGTTGGGTTCGTCTGAAAACAGTGGATATTATCTGGGTTGTTGAGGTCTGTAAGGGAATGCTGAGGGTGGAATTTCTTCATTGTTATGCACCGTGGGTTCTGTTGCTGCTTGTTTATACGGTTGGGTACGCCGGGCGGGTTCTGCTGGTGTGAGGGCCTGTTGAGTCTGCAAAAGCGCCTTGTGCCGAGGTATGGAGTGCCTTGCGTTGTCGTGCTATGGCCGGTGGGGGCTCGTTTAGTGCCGCCTGCTGTCGCATTGTCCAGATGACCCTGTTGACGCCTCCCCCTGGTTTTATTTACCTCTTGTTTCTTTTCTTAGTTGAGGGGTAGGGGTGTCTGTTTTGCAGGTCGGTTACTTGGACCTTGTAGCCTGGCTTGAGGCTTCAAGGGTTTGGGAACTCCCTGGGATTGGACTTGGGTTCGGGTTACCTGCTGTGAGCCCTGAGGACTCTGCGGTATCGGCTGGGTTCTCTGACCACCCTTCGGTTTTTGCCTGAGATCCCGTGATGATCCGTAGTAGCCTGTTGCCGAAGTTTTTCGGCGTTCTTCCAGTCTTCTTGAATTCTTGGCGAGTCTCCTCGGGCATCGAGGGATTCCAGGCATGGTGTATTTGCCTGCGTAGTCCGGGGCATTGTGGAGTGGGTTCTGGCGATGCATTCTTTCTACCTTGGGGATGCTACTTCCTCGGTTCTGGGTGTTGCTGGCTGCAGACACCGCAGTATTTTACTCTGTTCGGACAGAGTTGCACCCTAGTTGCTTCCATAAGCTGACACTTGAATACAGCGAACTGGCTTCTGCGTCTGCTGAAGGTCACTGATATCGTACCTGCCCCAATGAACCGTGGTCCAGGTTGCAGATGGCAGTGGTCCTTTTCATGCGAATGAGGACCAGTCGGGTTGGTGCATTGCATTGCCGTACCCTCTTTGACACATTGAGGCACGTTGTGCTGACTCCACACTTGGGTGGCTGCTACGCCTCCTCGTTGGGCATCATTCAGCGGGTATCGCATCACTACACCTTGGTACATCTTTCTGCGAGAGTCCAGCATCCTCCAGCGGTTGAATGAGTCGATCATGTCTCCTTGACTCTCTTCAAGGTTGTATACTTTCCTTTTGAGAGGAGTCAATTTCTGGTTCTCACATAGCTCAAGTTGTCCATATATTGATCTTCAGGTTTTCGTCGTGATTCCAGTATGGAAAACAGACCCATTGAGGGTTCTGTGGTCCCCCGTCAACACTTCACCTCTGAATTTGACCAGGTCGCGTTGAGTGGTTTGATGCTCTTGGAACGGATGGAGCTTCTTCTTGTTGTCCACAGTCCGTTCCATCCCTCTTGGTTTCGGGCCGGTGGGGTGTTTATTTCCCGCACCTGTTTCTATTGTCGCTTGGATCCAGGTTGGGGTCTGTCAGATCTGCTTACAATGTGAGCAGGATCTCTCCTCCTTCCTCTCGTACTTCTTCGCTAGATTTTCGCCCATCATTTCCATTTTTGAAGTCTCCGTGTGTTCTTGGAGAATCGTGACCTCTTCTTCGGTCAAGCCTATGTGCCTTTCTTGTTTAATGGTATGGGGTACTCAGTTGAACTGAGGGTGTGTCATTGGATTGTCGTTAACATACGTTTGGCTCAATCACTACCTCCACCTATCACACTAGTGGTGGGTAGTAGTAGTAGTAGTGACAAAGTTATACAATATGGTAGAGCATTTAATTCGTACATGTGTAAAAGGATATTAAAAGTTATTACTTGTCGTAACATTAAAAATAGTTTGATCTAATATAGAGTGGACGGCCATGAGCCTGTTTTCCAAGGGTACTTGTTGGAATGCTAGGTAGAGCTTAGTTCAGCCATTAACCGAGTGGATTCATGCGTCCATCCTTAACGGTCGTTGTGCCAGAGTTGTGAAAGATGGCTTAATGTGCGTTACCTATATTCTAAATCAGGGGATTAGTCAACTTCCTTCAACATTTAACGTTCCTAGCAATTAGCCAGACATCTATAGTGGGCTAGTTATCTAGATTCATAGTATAGATGACATTTATCAGGAAGCTACTTGGTATCTTGAATTCTCACCTCTCTTCTATTCCTGTCAAGATTCCATAGACAAATAGTGGCATCATTAATCGGGTTTTTCCTAAGGAGCTTACGAATTTGCTAGTCCTGCAGTTTCTTGCACGAGGAATGTATCATTCAATTCACCAAACAATTCACAGCAGTCTATATTTTCCTTCTTTTTTTTTTCATCCATAAATGTCTGCAAGAAAAGTGTCTTTCAGTTCAACTAATTTCCACGACCATCAACACCACTCCCAACCAAAGTTATAATTCTCTACAACAGCCAGGTTGCATGAACGTCTCATAAGCTACTTTCACAAGCTTACACCAGAGTCGACATCGTTTCTAGCACTTCAATAAAGGATCTACAGGACAAATATCCAAGCACCACGAACCAGTGCAATGCTGGAGTTTTCACCTTTCCCTTTGGCGAGGCACGTGACAAGACTTTACGTAGGTGAAACAGAAGAAACACTGAAACTCGACAATAAAACCGCCTCATATGACACATTTACGCCATGTAGGAAACGACTAACTGAACAAAGCCTGTGTACAACACCGAAATTCCACCTATCATCTCATGTAAATTCACAGACGCCCAATTATTTATCAAAGAAACTTTTTTCACGCAGACGCAAGTGCCTCGAATCATGGCACTGATCGCTGTTTCGATTCATATTACACCAAAACACACGGCAGCTTCACTCTATTCTCCGAAGTCTTAGCAAGATATCCTCCTGAAAACAGTAAACCCTGCCCATCACATAGTCTATCCTGTTATACTACAACAAAGCCAAATTTGTAGATGAATGGTTCAGCAGGAGAATCCGAAATGTTGATATATTAGACACATGAGCAAACTCTTGGGGATCTGTATTGAGCGAAAGTTCGCCCACACAGTTGGCATTCACTCTGTCCATACAAAGTCCGAGAACTTGAAGCAGGAGGTGATGAGGGTTAATCAGATCCCTCACCCTTGAGTCGATGTGGTCAGGTCCATCAATTCTTGAATTGTATTAGGCATAGTGAGAGAAGGAGATTATAAACCGTTGGCAGGAGAGGTGCAGCCTAATTCTTGGGCACGACCTATTCTACATTGAACAAATGTTTCAACGGACCAATGACTGCTGCCACACTCTACTGACATCGGTTCTTTATGCTCCTTCTCAGCAAGTTCTGCCGTATTCCTATTCAAGGTATTGATGGACTGACCACTTTCGACTAAAGTGTCTCTGAGGGGACCTGATTCACCTCATTCTATCCTGTTCCTTCAAGTATATCCTTTGTACTGGCGGGACTGTATCGAAGCCACTGTGTGGCGATAACGCTTTCCTCAATATTAGCTTTCCCAAGAACGTTACACATGTGTACTAATTTTTCACTAAGCAAATTTACAGAGAGTGATACACTGATAAACAGCTGCCTCTTACCTCTCTAATTTGTCCCAATATATTTTTTTGGTTGTAAGGTAAGTATACTTATGCATCGTTAGGACTTCTTTAGTCGGAAATAAAGTTGTCATATAACCTGTTGCTTATGTGTTTTCCTTTCAATACGGCTCGGTATTGTATTCCCTTTTCTGCTAATTTTTACCTGTACCCAAGTAATAGCTTTTATATCCTTTTCTCTTGTACGTATTAATTGCCTCTTTATCTGTATTATTTGTCTACTACTACTACTAACACCTACTAGCTGAACTGCGAAATGTTACTCACCTTGTTTTGCACCATCACTCAGAGCACTTTTTTACCCTCAGTGTCCAATGTATTGTTTGTATGGGCTTGATAAAGCTCCTGGAGAGCGAAACGTTGCCACATAATGTCACATTAGTTGCACTTGTGTCCTTTTACTTTACAACCTAAATTTGTAAACTAACCTAACAGTCCTAGCCTCATTAACCCAACTAGGTAAAGACTGTTTCCATCATCATACTAAAACCATATTCACAAAGCAACTTCATTTCCCTATTGTCCTTTTCTAATCTAAACTTATATAATTTTAAATCAATACTGCAGGTTCTCTCTTGGAGGAGGATATCTCAAGCACCTTGTATTTTTCCCCTTTATTTATACTATCTTCCACGATTTACACTGCGATCCAGGTCTTCCACCTCATTCTTCGTTCTAACAAGTGAATGTAACTTATGTCGTTCTTCAATCTCTGACAGTCAACGACTCTCTCAGCAATCCATGCTAGAGACATGCATGGCACTTGCATGTGGGAGGCCACATGTGCAGTGTATGCTTAACAGATCGCGCGTGGCTTCTTCGACCCTGACAGAAGAGTGCAGCAGCTGGACTGTACCACAATGGTTCACACCACAAGGCTGGCGATCCATGGACCTCTGCTCTATCCTTCAAGCTGACCTGGTGGCATTCAAGCAGGCATTGTCACAACTGCCCTACGACATCGACTCCGACCCTGTTTTACATGTTGATCGCAGTCTGCAAATCTATGCCTCTCCCTTCCTCAACCACAGGACATGTTTCATCCTCATCACATCGATCCTGAGCATAATGTCAGCATTAGAAGTTCATGCTAACTGGATCGTCATTGAACTGCGATCCCTAATCCTTCGCTGGGACATCCGGGGAAAATGAGGCGGAGATGATGCCTGCATAGGCAGCAACTGACCATATCCACTGTTGGGATTACTGTCCCATACTCAGCCAACGACAGATCCAAACTGGTGGCTGCCAGAGCCTAAATTATGGGGAGGCTTAGGTGATACCCAATTCCAACAGTGGTTACGAGCAAGCGACTCAGGGAGACCCTTCAAAATGATTTGAAAGCTGGTCCAGTGCGCAGTGTACCGCCATCCATCGGCTTCGTTTGGGCTTTCACACTGGCCAGATGTTCGTTAGACAGGCTGAGGAGGAGAGGTGCCAGTACTGTCCAGCACGTTGTCCAGCGGCCCATTAACACTATCTGCTGGTAGTGCGAAGTTACTGACGACGATCCGCTGGCAACTAGGAGTGATCATTCCCTCCGAAGAGGAACCACGAGATGACTGCGGACCTACACTCGTGTACCCTGGAGTCATACGAACCAGACAAGCTTGTTTCCTGTGATAAACGACAGATCCTCTACTCGTAGCTGTCCAATTCTTGATTTGGGTAACTTACGGTGTTGTAGTTTTTGATGTTGCCTCCAGTTGGAAACTGACCTGAGATGTGCTTGTAATCAGCATCTACTGTCGCATCTTTTTGTATAGAACCCTTTCTCCCTCGGGAGAGCAGAGGTCGGGTCACCGAATAGATGAGTCCCGTGCCTGGTCTACTAGGTCTTCGGCGACAGTATTACATACTTTTTGTTGTTAGGGCTTGTTACTAGTCATTGGTGACGCGCACGAATACGTTTGCACTAATTTTATCTGGTTCAATTTTGGTGCACTTGTTGTCCTTTTACTTCTTGTACATTATTTGTGAATACTTACCAAAGTTCCTTGCCTCAATAAACCCAACTAGGTAGACTCGTTCCCAATCATTCATCTTCCCTACTTTTCCAATGCAAATTCTGTCCTTCTTGTACTTCTCGATATCTAAACTTATTATAATTTTATTCCTGTACTGAGGGTTCTCTCTTGGATGAGATTTCCTCAAGTCAGTTGTAATAAGCCCTTGATTAATTAACTTTTCTACACTTATCACACAATCTTCCGATCAGGACTCCCCTCATTCTTCAGTCGTACATTGTGAATGTAATTTTATGTA
Organism: Cherax quadricarinatus; assembly: GCF_026875155.1. Lineage (NCBI taxonomy): Eukaryota > Metazoa > Arthropoda > Malacostraca > Decapoda > Parastacidae > Cherax > Cherax quadricarinatus. The sequence continues at coordinate 39,128,954 of NC_069443.1, read as the reverse complement.
GTCTTCAATTGCTTTCTTCTATGGAAGATTTTCTAATGCTTTGTACTAATCTTAGTATCATTACGACTGAATGTTTTCTTACGGATTGTCCAGTCTGTATATCGGAGACCTGGGTAATTGAGCTGCATAATCTTGGGAGGCCTATCTTCTAATGATGTTATTAAAGCTGCAGTTTGTCCTCTGGTCTTCTGTTGCTTACAACTATTTGATTATAAATCCCGTAATCGTAGTTTTGCCTTTATTACCGTACGCATTGGCATTTGCTGCTTGTTTTAAGGTTGATGCTACATAACCCCCAAGTCCTTTTAACCAATCTGTTTGGCTTAGTTCTACATTATTTACTTATACAGTGCTAGGTTTATGGACACTACGATGCTTCAGAAACCTATGAATTTCATCTACATTCGAACTGCCATCTGCACACTTTCGGACAAGCCGTTAGAGTTTGTCTAATTCCTCTTGAGTTCCCTAACATCTACGTTTGAATCTATTATCCTACTATCTTCGTGTCATCGGGCGTATAGCTCATATCTCTCTGTAATTCCTTCATCAGCATCATGGATATATATTATAAACAACAACGGGCAAGACTGATCCCTATGGATAGTATATTGTTACTGATCCCCACTCGGATTTTGCCCCATTTATGGACACTCTCTGTTCCTGTCTGTGAGTCCATGTTTCGATCCCACGAGAGCACTCCTTTCACCAATGCATGAGCTGCTACTTTCTTCAACAGTCTTTGGGGCGGAACTCTATCAATTGCCTTACTAAAATCTAAGTAAATAATATCATATTCTTTATTCGTGCGTCAAGTAGCTTCATAAGTTTTATGAAGAAGTTAATAAAAAAAATTAGTTAGTCAAGACCGGCCTTCTTGTGTATCCAGCGTGTTCATTAATCAAGCTATGGCTTATCGAGATGGCTTCTTTAATCTCAGCTATTATTGACTTTAGTAATTTGCCTACAATTGAGGTCAGGTTATTGGGGGTAATTTGACGGTAACGAATTGTCCACTGTTTTAAAATATTGGAATTTACATTAGCCCATCTTCCTACATTCAGACACTAAACACCTGTTTGAGAGATAAAATTAAAAATAATTAGTTATGGTTCAGGACTTCATTCTTACACTTCATATAAGAACCCTTGAAATAAAAAATTTCAGGACCGGGTGACTCTATTTTGGGCTTCAGGTCGGTACTATCTGCTTCACAACCCACTTTTCCAATAGTGACTGTGATGTTACATATTTATCTTCTAGCCCACTATAAAATTAATTAATGGAATATTGTTCGTGCCCCCTCTTTCTGTGTAAAAACCGAGAGAAAATAATTTATTTAACAATCGAAGCACATTTCATTCTCTTTGTCAGTTAAAGATGCCAATAGTCACTTTATGGCGACCTATCTTATCTCTAACTTTTGTTCTATAGACCTGGAAAATCTCTTGGGGTTTGTTTATTTTAGATCCCTATCAAACTTTAATTTCATAGCTCACTTTAGCTTTTCGTCTACACCTTTTTATTGTCCATATTAATGCTCAATTACTGATCATACTGATGACCCTCCACCTCTTTGATACGCCTATAAATTCCTTTTCTTATGCCCTACGGAGATATTTGAGCTATTATTCATCATTTTGGGTCATGTCTATTTTGATTTATTTCTTTACATTGGGATGAACGTCCTTTGTGCAGCATATATATGTCAGAATAACTGTCATATTGATAGCTGTCTTCGTCTATCACCAGTTAAACAGATGGATAAGGTGTTCTCCTTATGCCATCGTAAATTCTGCTAGCGAAACATCTGGGACTGTTACTGAGCTACGATACTACCGTACTTTCATCATTGCTAAATGTAATTGATTTGTGCGTCGCTAGCAACCAGTGCCTCTGAAATTTCTAAAGTTATTAACAAGGGATCATTGTTTGCCAGAAACTAAGTCAAGCAGGTTATTTCCCCTTGTTGATTCTGTACACAATAACGTATTCACAAAAATGGACAATTCCTGAACTACTTCTATCAAGTCTTATGATCTCTAAATCCCAGTCAAGAAATTCCCAATCATCATGATTTAAAGTTAAATTCTCTAGAATTAATACATTATGTGCTTGTGGCCTAAAATTTCCATCTCCCATAGTAGTCTCCCTTGGTCCATATATATAGTTTGGGGACGGATATAACTCCAAATTCGGTTTTCATCCCTACTGACTATTTCTATCAATACAGTCTCTGTATGTGTTACATCAGACTTAACTACCCGTTTTTATGCAACAGTTCAAGCGATCTCGGACATACATGCACCCCACCCCCTTCCGATTCTTCTATCTACTGGAACACAATTCTATAACCCCTGAATGTGACATTCTGCAGGCATGTACCGACTTTTTTAATTAAAACCACGTCTCTGCTTAAGCAAATACATCAATGTTACCTGCGCTAGAGACTAATATTCAACTCGTCCATCTTATTCCTAGCACTACGGCAATTAGCATAATAAACATTGAAAGCACTTCCTTTCATCCTATCCTTCCTGCTAATTTATGTTTTTCTACTAAACATATTACTGTCCTTATAGCCCAAATGCTCACTGGCTTTTCATTATCTACCTCGTTCACTGCTTAGTCCTTGTTTACTTTAGAACTCATTAATATTACTACATGGGACTTCACTGTTTTCCTGCAAAAACCCATCACCACACAAACCTATTCCTAGTTTAAAGTCCTAACTGCTCCCATCCACTGCAGTTGCTCATGCTCCCACCCAGACCTAGATATGTGGAAAACCCATCATGGGAATACTTGTCATTCTGACATAAGATAAGAGGTCCCAGTTGTCTTTGAATGTTAAGCATTTCCTTACTGTATTTGTACTGGCCCTGCATTGACACCAATTGCCCTGGACAACCATTCATTTCTCAACTCCTCTACCTTGGCGATAATAACATATGACAGGGTCCCACCCTTCCTTCTATTATTTCTATTCTGACTATACCTGCTAAATCAGGTCTTCACTCCTACGTCTGCCAACATCGTTGCCTCCAGCACTGAGACAGATAATAGGATTGCTCCCATTACCTCTCGTATAACAGTATATAACACCTGCGACTGTGACAGCACAGTATATAACCCCTGCAACTGTGACAGCACAGTATATGCACCTGCAACTGTGACAGCACAGTATATAACACCTGCGACTGTGACAGCACAGTATATAACACCTGCGACTGTGACAGCACAGTATATAAGACCTGCGACTGTGACAGCACAGTAAATAAGATCTGCGACTGTGACAGCACAGTAAATAAGATCTGCGACTGTGACAGCACAGTAAATAAGACCTGCGACTGTGACAGCACAGTATATAAGACCTGCGACTGTGACAGCACAGTATATAAGACCTGCGACTGTGACAGCAGAGTATATAAGACCTGCGACTGTGACAGCAGAGTATATAAGACCTGCGACTGTGACAAACAGAGTATATAAGACCTGCGACTGTGACAGCAGAGTATATAAGACCTGCGACTGTGACAGCACAGTATATAAGACCTGCGACTGTGACAGCACAGTATATAAGACCTGCGACTGTGACGCCGTATATAAGACCTGCGACAGTGACAGCACAGTATATAAGACCTGCGACTGTGACAGCACAGTATATAAGACCTGCGACTGTGACAGCACAGTATATAAGACCTGCGACTGTGACAGCACAGTATATAAGACCTGCGACTGTGACAGCACAGTATAATAAGACCTGCGACTGTGACAGCACAGTATATAAGACCTGCGACTGTGACAGCACAGTATATAAGACCTGCGACTGTGACAGCACAGTATATAAGACCTGCGACTGTGACAGCACATTATATGAGACCTGCGGCTGTGACAGCACAGTATGTAAGACCTGCGACTGTGACAGCACAGTATATAAGACCTGCAATGTTACATACTAACTAACCAGTACTGGCACAATATTCTTACCAGTTCTCGTAGATGTTAGAATTACTACTGGTAATTTCGTTCCCAACCTTCATTTTTCGTACTGCATAGTACGATAAAAGTATCGTGCAGGAATTATGGAACTTTTCCGTAATGTTCAAGCAATGTATTCCTAGAACTATTATGTTCATTAATTCTATGTTTGGTGTAGACCTCTGCATGGTTGGAAGGGTCGGTTCACAGCTCCTGGTCCCTCTTCTTCCCTACTTGCTAGTAGCTCCACTCACGGCTCCAAGAATCTTACCGTACCTCCTCTTAAAGCTTTGCATGGATCCCGTATTTACCACTTTCATTCCCGTTTGTTTCCTTCTGAAAAATCAGAGCTTTAGGAATTTTTTTATCCCTTGTGAGTTTTAAAATTCCAGTGGTTTCTTTTTTCCATTTCTTTTTAAACTTTGCCGTGTTAAATTGTCATTTCAAAGATTTTAAGTCATAATCGAGTTGTCAAGTTTGGGAAATAATTGGAAAGTGTGTAGAGGAGGGGATCCTACTAATTTAAGAAAGATTGTTTAAGCCTGGAGAGGGAGGGGGGGGCCCTAGTAGCGACGTAAAGAGGGGGGCCGGGAGCTATGAATCGCCCTGCAATCCAAGTGGGTGAGTAATGTAGGTGAGTACTTATTGCAGGAGGCCAAGAGAAGAATACGATGGAGCAACAGAGGCAATGGCCGAACCTAGCCAGGTGGCAGCGAGACAAGGGGGGGAGAAAAGTTACTATTTATGGTGATTTCAAAAAAGGGTTTGACTGGGAAAAGGGAAGGCCCAGGGTGTCCCGAAACATGGAGAGCAAGATGTGGATGTTTTGGTCTGGGGAAAAATTTCATCAAATGTTAGGACATACCAGAGAGGGGTGAGGAGATACAAGAGGATTTTATCACCTTTGGGAGTTCGGACATCGAGTAATGTATGAAAGGCCCCCTAGGGGTAGTGATCAGTGGTTTTTGCTTTAAACATAGTTGGCTTAAGTGGGGGTCAGGGAAAAGGTGGGGAAAACGAATACGAAAGGGGGGGGAAAATTCAGGCAGAGGGAACTTCCTGGCATTCGTGTGAGAGGTCCCGATAGGAAGACCGTACGAAATGATTTATTTGTGGCAAACCAAATGAAGGGGGAGAGGGAGGGTTTTTTCCAAGGGGAAAAAGAAAAAAAGGGAAGAAGAACGGTCCCTTTGGTTCACCCCAAAAGGGGTAGGGAGGCAAAAAAATAGGTGTAAGAGATGGAAAAAGGGCAGAAGACAGAGAACTCAGGAAAATAAAGAGATTAGCCGAAGAGCCGGAAACGAATATGCACAGATAAGAAGGGAGGCTCAGCGACAATATGAAAATGACATAGCATCGAAAGTCAACTAAGAAACCCGAATCTGTTGTACAGCCACATCAGGAGGAAAACAACACAAACGACCGAGAGGTATGCGAGGAGCTCAATACGAGATTTAAAGAAGTATATACAGTGGAAACCAGTAGGACTCCAGGAAATCAGAACAGGGGGGTACACCAACAAGTGCTGGATGAGGGGACACATTACCAAGGAGGAGGTGAAGAAGCTGCTATGTGAAACTTGACACCTCAAGGCGGTGGGACCAGACAAATCTCTCCGTGGGTCCTTAGAGAGGGAGCAGAGATGCTGTGTGTGCCATTAACAAAGATCTTCGACACATTGTTTGAAACTGGGCAACTCCCTGAGGTATGGAAGATGGCAAATGTAGTCCCAATTTTTAAAAAGGGAGACAGAATGAGGCACTAAACTACAGACCTGTATCACTAACGTGTATAGTATGCAAAGTCATGGAGAAGATCGTCAGGAGGAGAGTGGTGGAGCACCTGGAAAGAAACAAGTGTATAATTGACAACCAGTACGGTTTCAGGGAAGGAAAATCCTGTGCAACAAACCTGCTGGAGTTTTATGACAAGGTGACAGAAGTAAGACAAGAGAGAGAGGGGTGGATCGACTGCATTTTTTTGAACTGCAAGAAGGCCTTCGACACAGTTCCTCACAAGAGGTTACTGCAAAAGCTAGAGGGTCAGGCACTGCAATGGATCACAGAATACCTGACAGGGAGGCAACAATGAGTCATGGTACATGACGAGGTGTCAGAGTGGGCGCCTTTGACAAGCTGGGTTCCACAGGGGTCAGTCCTAGGATCTGTGCTGTTTTTGGTGTATGTGAATGACATAACAGAAGGGATAGACTCAGAAGTGTCCTTGTTTGCAGATGATGTGAAGTTAATGAGAAGAATCAAATCGGACGAGGATCAAGCAGGACTACAAAGAGACCTGGACAGGCTACAAGCCTGGTCCAGCAACTGGCTCCTTGAGTTTATCCCTGCCAAATGCAAAGTCATGAAGATTGGGGAAGGGCAAAGAAGACTGCAGATACAATGTAGTCTAGATGGCTAAAGACTGTAAACTCACTCAAGGAAAAGATCTGGGAGTGAGTATAACACCGAAATATCTCCTGAGGCGCACATCATCTGATAACTGTGCAGCATACGGGCGTCTGGCAAACCTACGGATAGCATTCCGATACCTCAGTAAGGAATCGTTCAAGACTCTGTATCCATTTACGTCGGCTCATACTGGAGTATTCAGCACCAGTTTGGAATCCACACCTGGTCAAGCACGTCAAGAAATTAGAGAAAGTGCAAAGGTTTGCAACAAGACTAGTCCCAGAGCTACGGGGATTGTCCTACGAAGAAAGGTTGAGGGAAATCGGCCTGACGACACTGGAGGACAGGAGGGTCAGGGGAGACATGATAACGACATATAAAATACTGCGCAGAATAGACAAGGTGGACAAAGACGGGATGTTCCAGAGAAGGGACACAGAAACAAAGAGTTCACAATTGGAAGTTGAAGACTCAGATGAATCAAAGGGATGTTAGGAAGTATTTCTTCAGTCATAGAGTTGTCAGGGCCGTTGAATAGCCTAGAAAGTGCCCGTTGTGGAGGCGGGAACCATACATAGTTTTAAGGTGAGGTATGATAAAGCTCATGGAGCGGGCAGGAGAGAGAGGAGCTAGTGCAATCTGTGAAGAGGCGGGGCCATGAAGTATGACTCGACCCCTGCAACCACAAATAGGCGAGTACACACACACACACACACACACACACACCACACACAACACACACACACACACACACACACGCACACACGCACACCACTGAACACTGATTTCCGATTTCATTTAGCATTTAGATATAATTTCATCGAGGTTGTCAGATTCCTTCTGGACAAATTTAAACAAATTTATTTTAGCTTTCTAGGATAATTTCATTATACTAAGTGATAATTCTATGTGATAATGATACTGTGATAATAATACTGTGATAATAATACTGTGTGATAATACTGTGTGATAATACTGTGTGATAATAATTCTATGTGATAATGATACTGTGATAATAATACTATGTGATAATAATACTACTATGTGATAATACTGTGATAATATAGTATGTGATAATAATACTATGTGATAATAATACTGTATGATAGTATTATTATCATACAGTATTATCATCATCATAGTATTTTATCACATGTATTATTATCACATAGTATTATTATCACATAGTATTATTATCATACAGTATTATCACATAGTATTATTATAATACAGTTATTATAACATAGTATTATTATCACATAGTATTATTATCACATAGTATTATTATCACAGTACTATCACAGTATTATACATAGTATTATTATCACATAGTATTATCACAGTATTATTATCACAGTATTACAGTATTATCACATAGTATTATTATCACATAGTATTATCATACAGTATTATTATCATACAGTATTATTATCACAGTATTATATCACTAGTATTATCACATAGTATTATTATACAGTATTATCACTAGTATTATTATCACATTGTATTATCACATAGTATTATTATCACATAGTATTATCACTACGTATTGTTATACATTATTATTATCACATAGTATTATCACACTTATTATATTCATACAGTATCATTATCACATAGTATTATTATCACAAGTATTATCACATAGTATTATTATCACAGTATTATCACATGTTTTCATACGTATTATTATCACATAGTATTACTATCACATAGTATTATCACATAGATTGTTATCACATAGTATTATCATACAGTATTATCACATAGTATTATCACATAGTATTATCACATAGTATTGTTATCACATAGTATTGTTATCAATAGTATTTTATCATACAGTATTATCACATAGTATTATCACATAGTATTATCACATATATTATCACATATCACATTAGTATTATCACATAGTATTATCACAGTATTTTCATACAGTATTATTATCACATAGTATTATCACATAGTATTATACATACAGTATATCACTAGTATTATCAGATAGTATTATCACATAGTATTATCATACAGTATTATCCATAGTATTATCACATAGTATTATTATCCTACAGTATTATCACATAGTATTATCATCATACTGTTTATATCACATAGTATTATTATCAGATAGTATTATCACATAGTATTATCTGATAATAATTACTATGTGATAATATGTTTGATAATAATATATGTGATAATAATACTGTATGATAGTATTATTCACATAGTATTATCATACAGTATTATTATCACATAGTATTATTCACATAGTATTATTATCATACAGTATATTATCACATAGTATTATTATCATACAGTATTATTATCACATAGTTTTATTATCAGTAATACTATGTGATAATACTATCACTAGTATTATCTGATAATAATACTATGTGATAATAATACTGTATGATAATATACTATGTGATAATAATACTGTATGTATAATATATGTGATAATACTTGTGATAGTATTATCATGCAGTATTTTTATCACATAGTATTATCACATAGTATTATCATACAGTATTGTTATCACATAGTATTATTATCATACAGTATTATTTCACATATTATTATTATCAGATATTACTATGTGATAGTATTATTATCAGATAGTATTATATAATAAATACTGTGATAAATACAGTATGATAATAATACTGTATGATAATACTATATACAGTATTATTATCACAGTGTTATTATCAGATAGTATTATCAAATAGTATTATCAGTTTAGTATTATTATCACTAGTATTATCTGATAATAATAATATGTGATAATAATACTGTATGATAATAATACTATGTGATAATAATACTGTTGTTTATACTATGTGATAATATATCATACAGTATTATTATCACATAGATTATTATAAAACAGTATTATCAATAGTATTATCTGATAAAAATACTATGTGATAATACTATCTGATAATAATACTATGTGATAATAATACTGTATGATGATAATACTATGTGATAATACTGTATGATAATAATACTATGTGATAATACTATGTGATAATACTGTATGTTTAAATTTCTATGTGATAATTACTATGTGACAATTACTGTATGATAATAATACTATGTGATAATAATACTGTATGATAATAATACTGTATGATAATACTATCATACAGTATTATTATCACAGTGTTATTATCAGATAGTATTATCACATAGTATTATTATCAGATATTATTATCACATAGTATTATTGATATAATACTGTGATAACAATACTGTATGATGATAATACTGTGATAATACTATGTGTGTATTATCACATAGTATTATCACATAGTATTATTAGCATACAGTATTATTATCCATAGTTTTATTATCATACAGTATTATTATCACATAGTATTTTATCATACAGTATTATTATCACATAGTATTATCAGTTTTAGTATTATCACATAGTTTATCTGTAATAATACTATGTGATAATAATACTGTTGATAATATACTATGTGATTAATACTGTAGATAATACTATGTGATAATTATTACTTTGTATGAAAATAATACTGTGATAATACTATGTGTTAATATGTGATAAAAAGTGATAATACTATGTGTTTAATGCTGTGATAATACTATGTGTAATGTTTGTGATAATACTATTTTATAAAAAATACTATGTGAAAAATACTGTATGATAGTATTATTTCACAGTATTATCATACACTATTATACTTGTATTTTTATCACTATTATCACATAGGGTGGAAAAATTTTTTCTCCAGGAGGGGGGTATCACCCCCCTTCAGCCCCCTTCAGCCCTTTCACCCCCTGAGAAGCCATCAAAAGGGGGCGAGCGTCTTGTTTACTGCTAAAAGTAAAGTAATAGTTTCACAGTTCCCTTTTGCCACGTAGTCAAATGCCCTTGCTTTTGGGCAGGGGTTTGGTTGAAACGGGTTTTTTTAAGAGCAGTCCCATCTCTTATTTACCCAAGGAAAATTGGAAAAAATCCTGCCCCACTTTATTACCAAAAGTAAAGATATTTACATTGTTTCTATGATTAAGAAGCAAAAAACTTTTCTGCTTTGTTTTTTCATCGAGGGAGGTGAAAAGGGAAATTGAAAGGTATGGGTTTCAGGGGTTTTTTTTTGGGTGCTGGGGCGTGCCCCTGCTGGAGCCGTAGCGTCTGGCAGACAAAACTTTGACTCAAATTACGAGTGACACTGAGCTAGGATAAACCACCCAAAAAAAACCTGACCCTGTGCGTTAGTGGGGACAAAGTGTCTCAAAAAAAACCCCGTAAACATAGGAGAAGTGGGATCAGCTTCTCTTGTGATGCATTGTAAACAATAAAGAAAAATTCTTGTGGGAACTTAGTGTACCAGTGTGCGTTTCCTAGACAAGGGAAAAGACGTGGACACCCAAAGGGGACACTTCAGCTTCTATAAGTCCCCGATATCGTCGAAGGTTTTGGGAAAAAACCATAGTCACGTTAAAAAGAGCAAGGTAGGGTTACAAATTTCTTGTAGATCGGGGGATTGCGAAATTTTTTTGAGTCAAAAGGATTTTTAAAATAAAACCTATAATCGGAAAGAAAGGTGTGGGACTTTCGAGCCAAAAAAAAGAAAAGTATTTCGTCAGCCATATCGAATGAAATTTTGCTGACAAAAACCCCCCTTTGGGGTTAATTTATACTTAAAATTGTTTTTCTCTTGACCCCCCATGTTGGGGATGGTTTCGACAGCTTTGCCCCTCGTCTGCAGGGGCGGCTGTTTTAGACGATTTGCTGCCCCATTTATCAGCTAAGTTTTATTATATATAGTTTTTAATAAACACGGCAGGTAAAGGCCAAAAATTCTAAAACAGTTTTGGTCGTGCTCGAACCGGATAAAAAGACCAAAATGTGGAAAAAATTTATGTTGTTACCAGTGTACAAATAACCATGACCCAAAGGGCCCTTCAAAAAAAAGTTGGAAAACTAGTGTTTTAAAATTTAAAAATCAGTATAAAATGGCCCCTCCGGGGACTCAATCACAGAGAATGGGCAGCCAAAGGAAAAGGGCGCTCCCCAGCGTTCCCCCAACAAAAAACGGGGCTGGGTGACCCCCCCAACAGGAGAGGGGGGTGGTATCCTGCACCCCCCCATCAACGGGCTCCAATCTTAAAAATCGCTGTTTTAAGACAAACCCAATTTGATGTTGTTTGCCCTGGTGTATAAAATTAATACACATAGTGTTTATAATTTTTATGGGACAAAAAATTAAGAGAAAAGGGAATTGTGTTAAAGTTTTTTTCTATAGTTTACCTGTTTTTATTGGGGGGAAAACTTATTTTTAAAAAGTGTAAGCTTTCAAATTAAAATTTAACAGAGAAAATTTATATTTTTGTAAGTAATATTCCGTTGATTACGTTATACAGTGACATTTATAGTGTTGTAATTAAGTGAAAATGAATTTTTTTGGATTTAACCCCCGTTAAAAATTTCCCCGATTTTAATATTCAGGGGGTCAGGCTGACCAAGCACCCCCCCCAAAAAAGCCTTTTTAAAAAACCAGGAAAAAACAATGTTTAAACCCTTTTTTTTAAACCCCTTCAAATGGCCCCTTAAAACCCTGAGGTTAAAAGGGCCTTATTTTTGGTTTTTAAATTTTTAAATTTTTGTTTTCCCTTTTAAAAAAACTTCCCAAAAATTAAAAAAATTTTGGCTAAATTTAAATTTGCAAATTTTTTTAACCCCTTTCCCAAAAACCCCCCCCCCCTTTTCCCCCCCTTATAAAAAAAAAAACCCCCCAACAAACCCCCCTTTCCCCCCCCAAAAATTTTTTCCCCCACCCCCCCCACCCCCCCCCCCCCCCCCCCCCCTTTTAAAACCCTCGTCCCCCCAAATTTAATTTTCAAATTTTTTCCCCCCCCCCAAAAAACCCCCCCCCCACAAAAAAGTTTTAACCCTTTTAAAAAAACCCTCCAAAACTCGCACCCCCCACAAACGGGAAACACCTTTAAATTTAACCAAAAACTTCCCCCAACCCCCCCCTTCTTTTTTCCCCCCAAACCCCTTTTAGAAAATTTCCAAGGGCCCCCCCCCAAGAAACCCCCCCCCCCAAATCCCCAAGTGGTTTTGCAAAGTTCAATTTCCCTTTAAATGTCTTGTAAAGGGGAAAAACCCCAAAATAAAATTGATTTAGTCATTTCCGGTGGTAAAAGGCAATTATCAACTACCCTTACGTGTCTTAGCAGAAATTACTTCGATGATGCCCAAGGCTAGAGTTAAAACAGGGCAGTCTTAACATAAAAGCTTGAAGCCCCCCCAAACATTTTTTTTTCAGACTTACAGGAAATTTAAAAATTTACTTTAGAAAAATAGTCTCGATCTTTTAGATGCTAAATAGGACCTAAGCCCAAGGTGTTTGGGTTTTTATCAGTGGTTTGAAAAAGATAGTTGTCCCCCACAAATATTGAACGATTAAATTTTTATGTTAAATTTAAACGCTATTTCATTGTGAGGAAATTAGCAATGGTTTACAAACAAAGTTTCATGATGCAAGCAACGAGACAAGATGAATAAACCCAAAAAATTTCCGGGGAAATAATAAACCTTCAACTCAGTAAAAAAAAGAGTAACCTACTCCCACAAAAACCACTAAGGGGAAAAATCCCATATAGGCATTTTTCAAGTGGTTGAATACAAAAAGACGTAAAAAAAAACGGGTCACAAAATAAAGGGTACTCCAAAATGGGGAACTTTGTGTTTGGAACACTTTGGGGAAAAACAGTATTTTTAGTAAAAATACCCATAAATTTGGAGGCACTTTAAAACAACGTGTTCATCAGCTAAAAAGGTCCCATCAAGTGTTTAGGTAAACCCCCCAAAAAGGGGGGGAAAATGCTCACTAAAGGGAAGTGTTTTAAATGCAAGGGTATGCATAATACGCATTTTCCCCCCAAAAACTTTTGTTTGAACGAAGCAGATTTCCCACAAAATTGGGAAAAGCCCAACAAGCAACAGTTTTAAATTTTGGAGAAAAGTTTAAAGAAACTCCCTCTCCCGATGCTCGAGTTTGAGTTTCTAATAAATTACAAAAAACCCAATGTGCAAAAATTTTTTGATCAAGGCTCACAAAGGTCCTTCATAAGAAGATCAGTGTTGCAAAAACTAAAATAAAAAACCCCACCAAAAAATTTTGGGCCAAAAAAAGGTTTTACCTGGTTTTTTCCACTTTGGGTTTAAAACAAAAAAAATTAAAACCTGACCCAGAATCATTTGGCCCCCCCCCCTTGGGAAACCCCAGGGGTTTAAAAAAAAACACCCCCCCCCCCCCCTGGGGAAGGACCCTTAAAGCGGTTTTCCCCCCCGGGGTTAAAAAATTCCAGCCCCCCGCCCCCTGAATCCCCCCCCCAAGGAAACCCCCCCCCCCCCCCCCCCCCCCGGACCCCCCCCAAATTAGGCCCAAATTGTTTTAAATTTTTCGGGGGAAAGTGATTATTTAAACTGTTTTGTGCAAAATATAGTAAGAAAAACATGATTTTTCACTTGCTGAAAACAGCTTGGAGGCCCCATGAATGGGGTTTCCCTTCCCTCTCAAAGGGGAAAAAGGGGTGATATTAAATTAGGGAAAAATGTCTAGTTACGAGAAAAACCCGTGCCCCTTTTTGGTTACAAAAGAAAAAAATTATCTTTACTGGAAAAAATAAATAAAAACCCAGTTGATAAGTTGGGGAAAAATTTTGGATGCGATAGGTATTGATGGTAAATAAACCAAGCCACAAGATTTCCGGGATTTTTAAAAATTTTTGGGACACTTTTTAAAATAAAAACTGACAGTTTTTGGGTTAGGTTACCTGGAAATTAAAAATCCACCACATTTTCCCTATCCCAATTATGCAGGGTTTTTCCCCGGACAGATGAAAGCCCCCAAAATCCCCATGAGTTTCGGGAAAAGAAAAAGGTTACTGACTGTTATGAAAAATATCATACAAGAAGTTGGAAAATTTAAAATTCATTGGGGAAAATAGTCGAAAATTAAAAGTTTAAGACAAACCCCTTACCCCCCCCCCTTCAAAAGTTTCCCGAAAAAACCCCCCCCCCAACCCCCCCCGTGTTGAAAAATTGCAGCGCCACGGGCTTTTAAGGATTTAGCAATTTTCTTTTTTGACTGTCTGTGGCCCGGGGCCCGTCACTAACTGAGGTTTGGAAACTTGCTTTATGAAATTTCGCCCCCAAACCCTTATGCCCACAGGGGTTGATATTGGGGCCCTTTTTTAAGAGTAGGTTTCAAGAAATAGATAGAGATTTCTCGATTTTTGTGGCCTGAAAATCCAAAATGATCCTCAAAGTCCCGTGGGAAAATTATCATTTTAAACATATTATTTGGTGCAAATCCTCTCCCCTTCTTACTAGAAGCTACTCTTTAAAAAAACAATTTTAAGAAAACTTTAAAGCCTTTCAAAAAAGTCTTAAAAAAAAAAGTTTCCCATGTGGGGGCAATTTCAAGGTCTGGGGAAAAAAGAGGAGGATTTGAAATCCTTATACAAAATAAGCAACAAGGAGATGAAAGAAAGCAAATATGCCTCTAAGGATGTGGAATACAAATTCCCAAAACAATTAAGGGAATTTTTCAAAGAAGATTTCCCGAAAACTGAAAAATTTCCCGATTTTAACAATATGGGGGACTTAATTGGAAAAAAAACCCCGGAAAAAATCTGGGGTTCCAAAAAAATAAACAATAAAAACTTTCAAAACACTCACTTTTAAAAGTTTTATGTCAGGGTTAAAACAATGTTTTGATCCTCTTGGGCTCGTCCCCCTCACCAATTACCCTAAAAATTTAAAATGGTTATGCAAAGATGCTGGAAACTCCCCAAAAATTTGGGTGGATGAAAAACTTGCCCCTAGAAGAGTCAAGGGATGGGGTGAAATTCCAGGGAAGTTTTTAAAAAACTTCATCCAAAATTAAAAATTTCCAGACAAATAGGTCAAGGGGGGGGAAAAAAAATCCACATTTAAAGTGTTCTGTGATGCCCCCTCAACAAGGTTTTTGGGCCCCTGTATTACATGAGTAATGTGAAAGGGGTGTACACTAATTACTTCAAAGGCCCGGGTAGCACCTTGAAGGTTTAGGAAAAGTTTCCACCTTTGGGAAATGAAGACTCTTGTAGGTACAAAAAAATTTTTGGTCTATCCAACAAAGTACTTGGTTATCTCCCTTTTTGAAAAAAAAAAACATGGGTTTGGAATGATTTAATTTAAAACGTTCTCCAGTTTTTTTTAAAAATAATAAGTTAAAAAATTTCTATTTTAAAAGAACCCCCCAGTGCCGAAAAAAAAATTCCCCCCAAAACCCCCCCCTTTAAAGGGTTTTACCAGGAATCCAACACAATTGGGGGGTAAAAAGGTGTTTCCCCCTCAAAAAATTTTTTGGAAAATAAATTATGGCTCCACGGACCGAAATGGCTCTCTAATGGGAAAAAAACCCCCCCCCCCTCCCCCGCCAAAAAAGCCCCTTCCCCATTTTTTTTGCCAGGGGGTTTGTTGTTGAACACAGCGAAATAAGTTGTTTTAAAAAACGCAGACCCCAACAGAAATAGTCAAATTTATGGATCTTATTCTCCTTTTTTGGGTAAAATTTTAAAAGGGTTTAAACTCTTGTCTTTAAATTCATTAAAGGAATTAAACTGATTATGAAAGTCTTTAACCCCTTTTAAAAATGGGGTGAAAAAACAAAAGGGAAGGTTTTTTACGTTTAAATTTTTGGAAAAACCAAGGTTCCCCAAAGAAAACCTGTTTGGTTAAATTTTTAGGGACCCCTTTTTTCGGCTCAGAAAAATTTTGAGCGAGGGAAAATTCATAATTCCCTTAATTTAACCTAAAGAAGCCCAACCCCCAAAATTTTTTCCCCAAAAATTTTGGGTAAAAAACGGGGTTTTTTGCCGCCCCCTGTGTGGGAAAATGGGGGGGGTGGCCAAATTTGGGGCCTTAAAGGGGAAATTTATGGTACCTGGGCCAAAAAAAACCCCCCCCCAACCCCGGGGGGGGACAAAGTTTTGAAAAAAAGGGCAAAATTTAAAAAAAAAAAAAATGTATTACTTGTCGTCACTACGAAAATTTCGAGTTGTCGATCCAGGTCCCCTCCATATCCCTCTGAAAGGTTTGTCAAAAACACTCCCTTTGAAACAAAACAAAAAACCCCCAAAAATTTTCCAAAACATTGCCCCAAAGTTTCCCATCAATTGGACCAAAACTTTTGTTTTTTCCCCCCCACTTTTGGGTTTTGGCTACAACTAGAGCAGTACATTTTGAAGTAGCCCGAAAGTTTCTTAAACTTTTATCAAATTTTTTCAAAGGTTTGCACCAGAACCCCCCCCCCCCCCCCCTTTTCCCCGACTGATGATTTCAGAAAATGCAACCCCCCAACCCCTTTGTTCCCCCCCCCCCTTTCTGCTTAATATAAGCCCCCCAAAATCTTTGTCCAAACCAGAAGTAAAAGTGAAAACAACCCCAGATGTCGTTGGATACATTCCCCTAAAACTCCATTGGGCCCGGCCCGGAATTTTTTGAGAAAAAATGACGGATTGTTAAAACGTTGTTTAAGGAAGACTCTTCATCGTCGAGAATAGAATTAGAAGAATTTTCCCTTTCCCGTTGTGAAATGAAATAGAAAAAAAAGAGTAAAAAACAGACCTCTAAATTTGTTACGATGATTTGGACAATTTAGAAGGTTAAGTCCTTTCTCATTTTCCATGGGAGAAAAAGGGTTTTTAAACCCGTTCCTCCATGAAAAGATAAGAAATCAATTAAAAAGGGTCAATTTTTTTCGAACCCGAGGGAACTCAGACGTAAAATTTAAAAAACCTTAATAAAGTGATTGAAAAGTTGGGGGAGGGAAAAATTTTGGGGAGAAGGGCTATTCACCTTTATTGGGGAGAACACTTCTTTTGGGCTGGTGTTCCTGGAAAAAACATAAGTCCTTTTGGGCCCGGTGACATAGGTTGGGTTATCGCCCAAAGATGGGCCGAGGCCCCCAAAAGGCCACTTGGAAAAAAATTTTGACCATATATCCTGATGCAAAAGGAATCATCAGGACAGTTGATGTTTTTTTAGCAAAGGGGTTTTAGTTTAATAAGCGGGACCCAATAAATAAAAAGTGCCCCTTTTGAATTACACGGTTGAAAACCCAAAATTTTTGTTTTATTCTCCAGGGCCCACACAGGGCTTAAAAACTATTCAAAAAAAGACAAGCAGGGAGTGGTGGCGAAAGTTTAGAAAAAATTAAAATTTTTGTTAAGTGATGAAATTGTCCCTGCAGCGAAACCCCCGCCCCCCCCCAGTGTGGAGAAAATTTTTTTCCAGGAGGGGGGTAATTTAGCCCCCCTTTAGCCCCCCCTTTAGCCCTTTCAGCCCTGAGAAACCACCCAGAAGGGGGGGAGGCCCTCTTGTTTTCTGCTAGAGTTTAGTAATTGATCACAGTTTTATGCCACGTTTGTCAAAAAGACCCCTTTCTCCTTGCAGCGGTGTTGAAAGTGTATTTTTAAAAGAGGGCGTACATTTTTATATTTTGGGAGGACCAAATTTTAAGGGAAAAACCCGCTCCCCTTTTACCATAGTAAAGATATTGTACATGTTGTCTATGATTAAGACAGCAAAAAAAACAAACAATTCTGCTTTGCTTCATCGAGGAGGGGGACAAGGATGCAAGGGGACTAGGTCAGCGTTTTTTTTTTTTTTGCTGGGGGGGCAGTGACTGCATGGGGCGCTTTTTTGCGTCTGGCGACTAACTTTGGGGTCTATTTCGTTGACACTGACGCTAGGATAACCAGCAAAGAACATGATCTGGCGTTTGTGTGGACAAAGTGTCTCAAAAACACGAAAAAAACATAGGAGAGTGTGAATTTAGCTTCTCTTTTGATGCATTTTGAACAATAAAGACAAAAAATCTGTTGAGAATTTTTGGCCCTTTCCGGCCCTTTTTTTTAAAAAACTATATATTAAAGAACACTTAGTGAATTTAAATTTACAGCAAATGTCTACAAAAGCCCGGGCCCCCGAGACGGGGGTCTAGGGGCCCCCGTCCCCAAAAACACAACAGTGGGCTGTCAAGAGAAAAATTTGTAAGTATAAATTTCCCCCCCCTAGGGGGGGTTTTTAAGGCAGCATTTTGTTCCCTTTCGATGATGGCTGACGAAATACTTACTTGTTTGGATCAAAAATCCCCACCTTTCTGCCCATTATAGGGTTTATTACAAACTCCTTGTGGGCTTTTTAAAATTTCGCAATCCCCCGAAACTACAAGAAATTCGTAAATCCTTGCTTTTTTTGTAAAAAGTGAGCTATGGTGTTCTCAACACCTTCGACAGATATCGGTGACTTTTATAGAAGCTGAATTTCCTTGGTGTCCACGTCTTCCCTTTGTCTAGGAAAAAGACACTGGTTTCACTATGGGTTTCCCCAAGATTTTTTTTTATTGTTCAATTTCTCACAAGAGAAGCTGATCACACTTTCCTATGTTTATTTGTTTTTTTGCGAGACATTTGGGCCACACTAACGCACAGAAACAGTGTTCTTTGTGGTTTTCCTGCGTTTAGTGTCACTCGTAATAGAGTCAAAATTTAGTCTGCCCGACGCTACAAACGGGGGGCCCCTGCCCGTCCCCTGCCCCCAGCACAAAAAAAAAAGCTTGACCCAGTAACCCTTTCACCTTGTTAAACCCCCTCGATGAAGCAAAGCAGAATGTTTTTTTCTTGCCCCGTCTTAAAACATAGACAACAATGTACAATATCTTTACTATGGTAATAAAGTGGGAGCAGGATTTTCCTTAATTGTCCTGCTAAATAAGAGATGTACTGTCTCTTATAAAAATACACGTTGCAACACCGCTGCAAGGAGCAGAGGTCATTTGACTACGTGGCATAGCATCTGTGATCAATTACTCACTCTAGCAGTAAACAAGACGCTCGCCCTTTCTGAGTGGCTTCTCAGGGCTGAAAGGGCTGAAGGGGGCTGATACCCCCCTCCTGGAGAAAATTTCTCCACACATAGTATTATCACATAGTAATATTATCTCAGTATTATCATACAGTATTATCACATAGTATTATCACATAGTATTATTATCATACAGTATTATCACAGTATTATTATCAGATAGTATTATTATCACATAGTATTATCTGATAATAATACTATGTGATAATACTATGTGATAATACTATGTGATAATACTATGTGATAATACTGTGATAATACTATGTGATAATACTATGTGATAATACTATGTGATAATAAGTGATAATAATACTGTAAGATAATACTATGTGATAATACTATGTGATAATACTATGTGATAATACTATGTGATAGTATTATCACAGTATTGTTATCACATAGTATTATCATACAGTATTATTATCACAGTATTATTATCACATAGTATTATTATCGCATAGTATTATCATACAGTATTATTATCACATAGTATTATTATCATACAGTATTATTATCACATAGTATTATTATCACATTGTGATAATAATACTATGTGATAATACTTTGATAATAATACTGTATGATAATACTAAGTATTATCACATAGTATTATCACATAGTATTATCACATAGTATTATCACATAGTATTATTATCACATAGTATTGTTATCATACATTATTATTATCACATAGTATTATTATCACATAGTATTATCATACAGTATTATTATCACATAGTATTACTATCACATAGTATTATCGCATAGTATTATTATCACATAGTATTGTTATCATACATTATTATTATCACATACTATTATCACATATTATTATCATACAGTATTATTATCACATAGTATTACTATCACATTGTATTATCACATAGTATTATTATATGATAGTAATACTATGTGATAATAATACTGTATGAGAATACTATGTGATAATACTGTGATAATAATACCATGTGATAATGTATGATAACAATACTATGTGATAATAATACTGCATGATAATACTATGTGATAATACTGTATGATAATAATACTATGTGATAATACTGTGATAATAATACTGTGATAGTATTATCACATAGTATTATCACAGTATTATCACAGTATTATCACATAGTATTATTATCACATAGTATTATTATACAGTATTATTATCACATAGTATTATCATACAGTATTATTATCACATAGTATTATTATCACATAGCATTATGTGATGATAATACTATGTGATAATATTATGTGATAATATTATGTGATAATACTATGTGATATTATTATCACATAATATTATCACATAGTATTATCACATAATATTATCACATTATATTATCACATAGTATTATCATATAATAATGCTATGTGATAATAATACTATGTGATAATACTGTATGATAATAGTATGTGATAATACTGTGATAATACTGTGATAATACTGTGATAATAATGTGATAATAATACTATGTGATAATAATACTGTATGATAATACTATGTGATAATATTGTATGATAATAATACTGTGATAATAATACTATGTGATAATAATACTGTATGATAATACTATGTGATAATACTATGTGATAATATAGGTCATTGCTTTATTTCCTTTGTGTGATAAATGGACATAATATTCACATTGTAAATTACAATGGGACACAAACATTAATCACTAACTTTAATGATAACTGAGACAGGAACACAGGAGATTAATTGATCTGTATATTTCGACCCCTTTCTGGGACCCTTTTCATCTGAAGAGGACCCCAGGAACGGGTCGAAATATATTAATAAATTAAACTACTGGTTGTCGTTACACTTTATTCATTAATAGTTTTATCTGTGACATTAATTACCGTTTTTTTTTACTATCCAATAACTGAAAATAAAATTCTTTAATTCTTTACTGTTTATTTCAGAATATATTTGAAAACAAGCAATGAGAAAACCGAGATATTTTGTGTTTCAAGACTGTCAAAAATATTTTTTATTTATTACTGTAGCTTATGGTTTGTTGTGAAATATTTAATTGATTTGTGCGTTCCATCCCAGAGACATCATTACATCAGTGATGTCATCTTGCATTTCTAGTTTGTTGGCAGAAACATTACATCAGTGATGTCATCTTGAATTCCTAGTCTATGTTCTCAGAAACATCACTACATCATTGATGTCATCTTTCATTCCATATTAAACTAGAAAGTGTACACTGTACGTTCACTTGCTGACAGTGTACACTGTACGTTCACTTGCTGACAGTGTACAGTGTACGTTCACTTGCTGACAGTGTACACTGTAAGTTCACTTGCTGACAGTGTACGTTCACTTGCTGACAGTGTACAGTGTACGTTCACTTGCTGACAGTGTACAGTGTACGTTCACTTGCTGACAGTGTACAGTGTACGTTCACTTGCTGACAGTGTACAGTGTACGTTCACTTGCTGACAGTGTACAGTGTACGTTCACTTGCCTGACAGTGTGCAGTGTACGTTCACTTGCTGACAGTGTACAGTGTACGTTCACTTGCTGACAGTGTACAGTGTACGTTCACTGCTGACAGTGTACAGTGTACGTTCACTTGCTGACAGTGTACAGTGTACGTTCACTTGCTGACAGTGTACAGTGTACGTTCACTTGCTGACAGTGTACAGTGTACGTTCACTTGCTGACAGTGTACAGTGTACGTTCACTTGCCTGACAGTGTACAGTGTACGTTCACTTGCCTGACAGTGTACAGTGTACGTTCACTTGCTGACAGTGTACAGTGTACGTTCACTTGCTGACAGTGTACAGTGTACGTTCACTTGCTGACAGTGTACAGTGTACGTTCACTTGCCTGACAGTGTACAGTGTACGTTCACTTGCCTGACAGTGTACAGTGTACGTTCACTTGCTGACAGTGTACAGTGTACGTTCACTTGCTGACAGTGTACAGTGTACGTTCACTTGCTGACAGTGTACAGTGTACGTTCACTTGCTGACAGTGTACAGTGTACGTTCACTTGCTGACAGTGTACAGTGTACGTTCACTTGCCTGACAGTGTACAGTGTACGTTCACTTGCCTGACAGTGTACAGTGTACGTTCACTTGCTGACAGTGTACAGTGTAAGTTCACTTGCTGACAGTGTACAGATTACGTTCAGTTGCTGACAGTGTACAGTGTACGTTCACTTGCTGACAGTGTACAGAGTACGTTCACTTGCTGACAGTGTACAGTGTACGTTCACTTGCTGACAGTGTACAGTGTACGTTCACTTGCTGACAGTGTACAGAGTACGTTCAGTTGCTGACAGTGTACAGTGTACGTTCACTTGCTGACAGTGTACAGTGTACGTTCACTTGCTGACAGTGTACAGTGTACGTTCAGTTGCTGACAGTGTACAGTGTACGTTCAGTTGCTGACAGTGTACAGTGTACGTTCACTTGCTGACAGTGTACAGTGTACGTTCACTTGCTGACAGTGTACAGTGTACGTTCACTTGCTGACAGTGTACAGTGTACGTTCACTTGCTGACAGTGTACAGTGTACGTTCACTTGCCTGACAGTGTACAGTGTACGTTCACTTGCTGACAGTGTACAGTGTACGTTCACTTGCTGACAGTGTACAGTGTACGTTCACTTGCTGACAGGAGGGCAAGTGCCATCTCGACCAGCTTCTAGTGCCACAGGAAGGCCAGTTTTTCACATTATTCCTACTGGAAAAGAACCTTATTGCGCCTTAACGAAAATATTGTACAGTACTTTACTATTGTACATCAGTCGTACCTTACCGTACCTTACCGTACCTTACCGTACCTTACCGTACCTTACCGTACTGTACCGTACCTTACCGTACTGTACCGTACCTTACCGTACCTTACCGTACCTTACCGTACTGTACCGTACCTTACCGTACCTTACAGTACTGTACCGTACCTTACCGTACTGTACCGTACCTTACCGTACTGTACCGTACCTTACCGTACTGTACCGTACCTTACCGTACTGTACCGTACCTTACCGTTCTGTACCGTACCTTACCGTACTGTACCGTACCTTACCGTACTGTACCGTACCTTACCGTTCTGTACCGTACCTTACCATACCTTACCGTACCTTACCGTACTGTACCGTACCTTACCGTACTGTACCGTACCTTACCGTACCTAACCGTACTGTACCGTACCTTACCATACCTTACCGTACCTTACCATACTGTACCGTACCTAACCGTACTGTACCGTACCTTACCGTACTGTACCGTACCTTACCGTACTGTACCGTACCTTACCGTACCTTACCGTACTGTACCGTACCTTACCGTACTGTACCTTACCGTACCTTACCGTACTGTACCTTACCGTACCTTACCGTACTGTACCGTACCTTACCGTACTGTACCTTACCGTACCTTACCGTACTGTACCTTACCGTACCTTACCGTACTGTACCGTACCTTACCGTACCTTACCGTACTGTACCGTACCTTACCGTACCTTACCGTACTGTACCGTACCTTACAGTACTGTACCGTACCTTACCGTACTGTACCGTACTGTACCGTACCTTACCGTACCTTACCGTACCTCACCGTACTGTACCGTACCTTACCGTACTGTACCGTACCTTACCGTACTGAACCGTACCTTACCGTACCTTACCGTACCTTACCGTACTGTACCGTACCTTACCGTACTGTACCGTACCTTACCGTACTGTACCGTACCTTACCGTACCTTACCGTACCTTACCGTACCTTACCGTACTGTACCGTACCTTACCGTACCTTACCGTACCTTACCGTACCTTACCGTACTGTACCGTACCTTACCATACCTTACCGTACTGTACCGTACCTTACCATACCTTGCCGTACCTTACCGTACTGTACCGTACCTTACCGTACTGTACCGTACCTTACCATACCTTACCGTACTGTACCTTACCGTACTTTACCGTACCTTACCGTACCTTACCGTACTGTACCGTACCTTACCATACCTTACCGTACTGTACCGTACCTTACCGTACTGTACTGTACCTTACCATACCTTACAGTACTGTACCGTACCTTACCATACCTTACCGTAGTCTACCGTTCCTTATCATTCCTTACCGTACCTTACCATACCTTATCGTACCTTATCATTCCTTACCGTACCTTACCATACCTTACCGTACCTTACCGTACCTTACCATACCTTACCATACCTTACCGTACCTTACCATACCTTACCTTACGTACCTTACCATACCTTACCGTACCTTACCGTACCTTACCATACCTTACCGTACATTACAATACCTTACCGTACCTTACCATACCTTACCGTACCTTACCATACCTTACCCTAGCTTACCATACCTTACCGTACCTTACCGTACCTTACCATACCTTACCGTACCTTACCATACCTTACCATACCTTACCGTACCTTACCATACCTTACCGTACCTTACCATACTTACCATACCTTACCATACCTTACGTACCTTACCATACCTTACCAGTACCTTACCGTACCTACCGATACTTACCATAACCGTACCATACCTTACCATACCTTAACCGTACCTTACCATACCTTACCATACCTTACCATACCTTACCATACCGTACCATACTTTACCATACTTTACCATACCTTACCATACCTTACTCATACCTTACCGTACCTTACCATATCCTTACCATACCTTACCGTACCTTACCATACCGTACCATTACCTTACCGTACCTTACCATACCTTACCGTACCTTACCATACCTTACCGTACCTTACCATACCTTACCATACCTTACCATACCTTACCGTACCTTACCATACCTTACCATACCTTACCGTACCTTAACGTACCTTACCATACCGTACCATACCTTACCATACCTTACCGTACCTTACCATACCTTACCATACCTTACCATACAGTACCATACCTTACCATACCTTACCATACCTTACCGTACCTTACCATACCTTACCATACCTTACTGTACCTTACCATACCGTACCAAACCTTACCTTACCGTACCTTACCATACCTTACCGTACCTTACCATACCTTACCGTACCTTACCATACCGTACCATACCTTACCATACCTTACCGTACCTTACCATACCTTACCATACCTTACCGTACCTTACCGTACCTTACCGTACCAAACCTTACCTTACCGTACCTTACCATACCTTACCGTACCTTACCATACCTTACCGTACCTTACCATACCGTACCATACCTTACCATACCTTACCGTACCTTACCATACCTTACCATACCTTACCGTACCTTACCGTACCTTACCGTACCTTACCGTACCTTACCGTACCGTTGTGCCAGCCTTGATGCCAACATTTCACCCACACAGTGTATGCCTGTATTAACAACATTTCACCCACACAGTGTATGCCTGTATTAACAACATTTCACCCACACCACAGTGTATGCCTGTATTAACAACATTTCACCCACACAGTGTATGCCTGTATTAACATTTCACCCACACAGTGTATGCCTGTATTAACATTTCACCCACACAGTGTATGCCTGTATTAACAACATTTCACCCACATAGTGTATGCCTGTATTAACAACATTTCACCCACACAGTGTATGCCTGTATTAACATTTCACCCACACAGTGTATGCCTGTATTAACATTTCACCCACAGTGTATGCCTGTATTAACAACATTTCACCCACACAGTGTATACCTGTATTAACATTTCACCCACACAGTGTATACCTGTATTAACATTTCACCCACACAGTGTATGCCTGTATTAACAACATTTCACTCACACAGTGTATGCCTGTATTAACATTTCACCCACACAGTGTATGCCTGTATTAACATTTCACCCACACAGTGTATGCCTGTATTAGCAACATTTCACCCACACAGTGTATGCCTGTATTAACATTTCACCCACACAGTGTATGCCTGTATTAACATTTCACCCACACAGTGTATGCCTGTATTAACAACATTTCACCCACATAGTGTATGCCTGTATTAACATTTCACCCACACAGTGTATGCCTGTATTAACATTTCACCCACACAGTGTATGCCTGTATTAGCAACATTTCACCCACACAGTGTATGCCTGTATTAACAACATTTCACCCACACAGTGTATGCCTGTATTAACATTTCGCCCACACAGTGTATGCCTGTATTATCATTTCACACACACAGTGTATGCCTGTATTAACATTTCACCCACACAGTGTATGCCTGTATTAACATTTCACCCACACAGTGTATGCCTGTATTAACAACATTTCACCCACACAGTGTATGCCTGTATTAACAACATTTCACCCACACAGTGTATGCCTGTATTAACATTTCACCCACACAGTGTATGCCTGTATTAACATTTCACCCACACAGTGTATGCCTGTATTAACATTTCACCCACATAGTGTATGCCTGTATTAACATTTCACCCACACAGTGTATGCCTGTATTAACAACATTTCACCCACACAGTGTATGCCTGTATTAACAACATTTCACCCACACAGTGTATGCCTGTATTAACAACATTTCGCCCACACAGTGTATGCCTGTATTAACAACATTTCACCCACACAGTGTATGCCTGTATTAACAACATTTCGCCCACACAGTGTGCTTAATCAACTCAGGAGGGAATACATGACAAATAGCATATACGCTGGTAGAGTATATATACTGTAACAGTGTATATGCTGGTATACAGAGAGACAGGCTAGTGGTGAGGGTGATGTAACACTGCGCGGAGCACACTGCACTGCTATGCAGCAGCTCCTGGACCCCTGGATAACTTGTAGATACTGTGTGAGCTGAAGACTTAGTGCAACATTGTCATAACATCAGAGTTATATACCAACAAGTTGAGGAGTCACATACTTAAGATACCTTGTTATTGCACTTGTGTAATAATTCAGTGCAACAATGTTGCAAGTGTTGACATGGGCAGATTCGCAACAAATTCTATTTTCAGTTTCGAAAATCTGGCTTTTTCATGACGTGATTGTCAGCATAAACTCTGAATTGATTGTTATGTTGGTGTTTGACCCATTGGGCAGTGTCCAGCGTACGGTTTATCATACTGTTAGAAATGTTAGAAATTCTCGTTGTTTTTCAGTATGACAGTGGCTGTGTTAGGTTCCATTTGTGAGATCCATGATGGTAGTGTTGCTGATTCTGTGCAACTTGTTGACAAAGTTGCCAAGGAAATTATGGGAAATGTAAATATTGAAGTATCTATTTTGGTTATAGTCTCAGTTTTAAATCCTCTTTTAAATTATTATTATTATTATAATCAAGGGGGAAGCGCTGAACCCGGAGGATTATACAGCGCCTGGAGGGGGAGGGGGAGGTGGAAGGCATTCAGGCTTAATTCGGGGAACTGGAGCACAGATCCAATTCCCTAAATCAAGAGCCCCTCACCAACATCAAGGAACCTTCCTTGAGGGGTCCTCTTTTAAAGCAATCTTTTATGACGTAAAATGAAGGAAAATATTTTTAACGATCTTATCTACCTCATGACACTAGAGCCAAAATACAAGTGTTGATAAAACTTTGTCTCGAAGCTCACAGAGTTTGTAGCAAGGAGGTTCTAGAAGTGTTTTACACATATATTAAGTTGAAGCTCCATTTCAAGTCTCTATAAACGATTGCACGGAAATAACACTTAAAATCAAGACTGTACACAAAACAGTTGCACATTTACTCTCCGTATAGAGGTACAACTGAGTTCCTCATCAGCGGTACAATACAAAAATGAGATATGAAGAACAGGGCTACCTACGGTGAGTTACTCGTGTGTCAGGTGATGTACAGGCAGCAGTTGCCTGAATATTACCTAGCATGGAAGAACTTTTCCAAAGTAGCAAAGTGTACACTAGACAGGTGGTCCCTCGACTCCTACAAACAGCCGACAGTTTGATAACAGGTGACCTGAGGTCGTTATCGTTATTAATGTATTGCAGTGAGATAAACTAAGTTATTATTTATTTCTCCAAGCATATCATTGACATAAGATTTCTGTAGTTTTTTGGTTGTGACGAATGATTTGAAAAACCGACAAGTTGAAGATTGAGACACTTATGCAACATATGGGAATCTTTATTCAGGAAACGTTTTGCCACACAGTGGCTTCATCAGTCCAATACAAAGTAGAAAGGCGTAAGGAGAGGAGGAGTTTGAGGTAATCAGTCCCTCAGCCTGGAGTCGATGTGTTCAGTCCATCAATCCATTCTACAAGATTGATGGACTGAACACATCGACTCCAGGCTGAGGGACTGATTACCTCAAACTCCTCCTCTCCTTACGCCTTTCTACTTTGTATTGGACTGATGAAGCCACTGTGTGGCGAAACATATCCTGAATAAAGATTCCCATATGTTGCATAAGTGTCTCAGTCTTCAGTTTTTTGGTTAACAGAATTATGTCAGATTATTTCTTCAATTTGCTTCAGTCAGTGATTTTTTTTTAAAACATTCAGAAGACTTCAGATTCCCTGTCAAATAACTTCAGCCAATTTAGATGAAGTTAAAAATGTCTTTATAATTTAGTCTTATAGAAGTTTACTGTTATCATTAAGTTTGGAGATCACGTGAAGATTATTTCTCTCATAACTCAAGATATCGTAATAACACGATTGCAATAAGTTCAATCATAACGTTCAGTGATTACTTCATCACGACCTTTGAGAACCTGCAACCAATTACTTTTTATGTCTGTCCGTTCTGCTTACATGTTTCCTGAGGTAATAGATTAAGACTTTTTTTACTGACATATTGAACGCTTCCATCCTCTTGTTATATTTGAGCTTCAAAAGACATGTTCTGTTCTCAGATTCATCCAGGTATTCGTAATTGCAGTAATATCTGTCTGCATACGTAATTGTGCTTAATTAAGCAAACGTTGGGTGACAGTCTCTAGAGAAGTAGACTAGCTTCCACATATTGTAGTCCTCATGGACTCTCACAGACTACATTCCATGTAGTCCCTCACACACTACAACATTCCATGTAGTCCCTCACACACTACAACATTCCAAGTAGTCCCTCACACACTACAACATTCCAAGTAGTCCCTCACAGATAGGGTTCCTTCTTGTCCCTCGCAGACGGGGCTCCTCATGGTCCCTCACAGATGGAACTTATCGTGGTGCCTCACAGATGGGGCTCCTCGTGGACCCTCACAGATGGGGCTCCTCGTGGTGCCTCACAGATGGGGCTCCTCTTGGTGCCTCACAGATGGGGCTCCTCGTGGTGCCTCACAGATGGGGCTCCTCTTGGTGCCTCACAGATGGGGCTCCTCTTGGTGCCTCACAGATGGGGCTCCTCGTGGTGCCTCACAGATGGGGCTCCTCGTGGTGCCTCACAGATGGTGGCTCCTCGTGGACCCTCACAGATGGGGCTCCTCGTGGACCCTCACAGATGGGGCTCCTCGTGGTGCCTCACAGATGGGGGCTCCTCGTGGTGCCTCACAGATGGGGGCTCCTCGTGGTGCCTCACAGATGGGGCTCCTCGTGGTGCCTCACAGATGGGGCTCCTCGTGGTGCCTCACAGATGGGGCTCCTCGTGGTGCCTCACAGATGGTGGCTCCTCGTGGTGCCTCACAGATGGTGGCTCCTCGTGGTGCCTCACAGATGGGGGCTCCTCGTGGACCCTCACAGATGAGGCTCCTCGTGGTGCCTCACAGATGGGGGCTCCTCGTGGTGCCTCACAGATGGGGCTCCTCGTGGTGCCTCACAGATGGTGGCTCCTCGTGGTGCCTCACAGATGGGGGCTCCTCGTGGTGCCTCACAGATGGTGGCTCCTCGTGGACCCTCACAGATGGGGGCTCCTCGTGGTGCCTCACAGATGGGGGCTCCTCGTGGTGCCTCACAGATGGGGGCTCCTCGTGGTGCCTCACAGATGGTGGCTCCTCGTGGACCCTCACAGATGGGGCTCCTCGTGGTGCCTCACAGATGGTGGCTCCTCGTGGTGCCTCACAGATGGGGGCTCCTCGTGGACCCTCACAGATGAGGCTCCTCGTGGTGCCTCACAGATGGGGCTCCTCGTGGTGCCTCACAGTTGGAGCTGCTTCTCTTCCCTCAGTTAGAGGTGACAATCCATCATTCACGCACAGCAATAATTCACAATTATTCTAACATTTCCTTTTACCTTGTTTAACACTGTTTCAATTAACGTTATATTTTTTCACTGTTTAGATGGGAATGTCTTTTTTTTCTATTTTCTTTCAGCTGGACCTAACCAACATTAATCATCTCAATATAGAGAATAAATCTGTAAGTTAGTGTAGGTTTACAATGTGTAATTAAGCCTGGAGGAAATGATATAGAATACGAGAATAATTGTTTTCTTTAGCCGGCATCAGAAATTGTGTGGAAGAGAATTTCCCGTCAATTCTTCATTTTTCTGGTAGATAACTTTGCAAGATGTGCTATTAAATAGCAAGCAAACACGACTAGTTTTTATTCATTATTAGAAATATTTTCCCAGGCAAGCAATAAGCTGGTCATTAGTTCTGCGAGAATTTTTGATAATTTCCACTGTGCCCCGTGGCCTGATCGCTAAAGTTCTCGTTTCACACAGCGAGGGCCTGGGTTCGATTCTCAGTGAGGGCCTGGGTTCGATTCTCAGTGAGGGCCTGGGTTCGATTCTCAGTGAGGGCCTGGGTTCGATTCTCAGTGAGGGCCTGGGTTCGATTCTCAGCGAGGGTAGAAACATTAGGCGTGTTTCTCTACACCAGTTGTCTATGTTCACCCATCAGTAAAATGGGTACCTGGGTGTTAGTGGACTGATGTGGGTCGCATCCTGGGGCGACCTAATTTGCAGGAAATGCTGAGCATAACAAGGTACCGTATACCTTGTACATGTAGTAAATCAACTTATTAGAATTACATTTAAATACAATATTTATTATTTAATTTAATAATTAGCAGCGATAATGTTTAAATAACGAATGTATGAAATGTTAAGTTACCGTGAACCAACATATTCCCTATAATTACCTTTAATAATGTAATGAGTGTAATTATTATAATATTAAAGTAATTAATATTCTGATGAGGGAAATATGTTACCAAGATACGTAACTAAACAGGGAAGATACAAGTCTGGTTCATGAATGTTTCTATAATTTTGTAATGTCCATAAGATAACTGATTGCTACAGTGTAAGTGAAGACAACAGACATCTTAAGAAAATGGAAGAATCTTAGAGACTGGACAACAGAAACTGCGTCACGGAACTGTGAATTAGACGCCATCTTGTCTACTACCTCGTGCACTCAGTAATGTAGGTTCGCCTCCCAGTGTGTATATACAACCCACCACTGTTACTATACAACCCACCACTGTTACTACACAACCCACCACTGTTACTATACAACCCACCACTTTAGCTCCACACTCCACCACTGCTACTCCCCAATCCACCACTGTTACATCACAATCCACCACTGTTGCTCCACAATCCACCACTTTAGCTCCACAATCCACCACTGTTACACTACAATCCACCACTGTTACACCACAATCCACCAGTGTTACACCACAATCCACCACTGTTACAAGACAATCCACCACCGTTACACCACAATCCACCACTGTTACACCACAATTCACCACTGTTACACCACAATCCACCACTTTAGCTCCACAATCCACCACTGCAACTCCACAATCCACCACTGTTACTCCACAATCCACCACTGTTACTTCACAATCCACCACTATTACACCACAATCCACAACTTTAGCTCCACAATCCACCACTTTAGCTTCACAATCCAACACTTTAGCTCCAAAATCCACCACTACTACTCCCCAATCCACCACTGCTACTCCACAATCCACCACTGTTACTCCACAATCCACCACTGTTACTCTACAACCCACCACTGTTTTTTCCCACAATCCACCACTGCTACTCCCCAATCTACCACTGCTACCCCAAACAACCCACCACTGTTACTCCCCATCCACCACTGTTACTCCACCATCCACCACTGTTACTCCACATCCACCACTGCTACTCCACAATCTACCACTGTTACTCCACAATCCGCCACTGTTACTCCACAATCCGCCACTGTTACTCCACAATCCACCACTGTTACCCCACAATCCACCACTGTTACTCCACAACCCACCACTGTTACTCTAAAACCCCACCACTGTTACTCTACAACCCACCACTGTTACTCTAAAAACCCACCACTGTTACTCTAACAACCCACCACTGTTACTCTACAACCCACCACTGTTACTCCACAATCCACCACTGTTACTCTACAACCCACCACTGTTACTCCACAATCCACCACTGTTACTGCACAAATCCACCACTGCTACTCCCCAACCTGCCACTGCTATTTCCCCAAAAATCCACCACGTTACTCCACCATCCACCACTGTTATTTCCACCATCCACCACTGCTACTCCCACAATCAACCACTGTTACTCCACAATCCACCCTGTTACTCCACAAATCTACCACTGCTACTCCCACAATCCACCACTGTTACTCACAATCCACCACGTTACTCCACAATCCACCACTGCTACTCTACAATCCACCACTGTTACTCCACAATCCACCACTGTTACTCCACAATCCACCACTGTTACTCCACAACCCACCATTGTTACTCCACAACCCACCACTGTTACTCCACAATCCACCAATGTTACTCCACAATCCACCATTGTTACTCCACAATCCACCACTGTTACCCCACATTCAACCACTGTTACTCCACAATCCACCACTGTTACTCCACAATCCACCACTGTTACTCCACAACCCACCACTTTAGCTCCACAATCCACCATTTTTGCTCCGCAATCCACTTCAGCTCCACAGTCCACCACTGCTACTCCACAATCCACCAATGTTACTCCACAATCCACCACTGTTACTCCACAATCCACCACTGTTACTCCACAATCCACCACTGTTACTCCAAAATCCACCACTGTTACTCCACAATCCACCACTGTTACTCCAAAATCCACCACTGTTACTCCACAATCCACCACTGTTACTCCACAATCCACCACTGTTACTCCACAATCCACCACTGTTACTCCACAACCCACCACTGTTACTTCACAATCCACCAATGTTACTCAACAATCCATGTTACAAAAAACGCGATTCTAAAAGCTTAGAGATCTCCAGTGAATACTAGAAAGGACTGCCCTTCTAGCATCCAGCCTGTTACTGGGTTTTCGTAACAATTAGTATCCTTTTCCAATTATCCATTAGAATTCAGAATAATTCGATAGTGCTTCAGGATTACAACTGGTAGGCTACTAACTAGAGAAATTAAAATTTAATAAATTTATTAGTCATTAAGTTGTCTAGAGGTATATTATCAAATTAAATTAATCACAGCAATCAAAATAAAATCAATCTCTCAAGTACAATATTATTGTGCTTGAAAGCACACATCAAAATTATAATTCTTAAGTACCATCTGGTACATTAACATTTAATAAGATATTAAAAATTTATGTACAAGTAAGTTTGTGTATGCGTGTAAGTGCTCTAAGTAGTTAACTATGTCTCACGACTCGACTAGACTTAAACCCAAGTGACGACAAAGTCCTCTAATAAACTAACTTTGACCGACTGGCAACCAGAACAGTCTGCTTGAACAATGAAAAGAAGCTAAGCCCAATAGCCATATAACAAGCCGACTGCGACACAATCAGATCAAGGAAAGATAATATAACGACACTAAGTAGGGACCATCAGCAGATCCTCCACAAAAGTTACAAAACTTCCCATACTACTGAATCTAAGTTCAGCATAGGAAAAACCCGACTGTGACAATACACAGAAACCAGTACAAAATAAGGTCAGAAGCTATAGCTAAGGACCTGAGATGCTCAGAGGGGTCTATGTGACACACAACCTCAGTACAACGTCAAAAATCACTAAGTCTATACAATTTTCTGTGAACAGAGTTCTACAGAACAAACAAAAAATAATGAGAAAAGACAATCTGTCCAACCACCAAGAGAGTCTAGAGCAGACTGAGTACTTCACGAGAGGTGAGGACACCCCCCCCCCTGGATCACGTGATAGCCCCGGGGACACACAGCTCAGAGCCCGGCAGTATCAACGAGCGACAAGCGATAATTACAGTAGTTTAAACAATCAGACTTGAACTGAGCACATATTAATGTACATCCTAACAACATAAGTCAAATAAGAATATAAAGCAATATATTTAACGATTTAGCTATTATCGCAAATATAAGCAATATAAAATTATATGAAAAGATAAAATACATTAATATATACATAATAATCATTGTAACCCATTTTAGGGTTGCAACAATCCACCACTGCTACTCCACAATCCACCACTGTTACCCCACAATCCATCACTTTTACTCCCCAACCCACCACTGTTTTCTCTACAACCCACCACTGTTACTCCACAAGCCACCAGTCACTCCACAAGCCACCACTCTTATTCCACAATCCACCACTGTTTACTTCCACAATCCACCACTGTTTTTTTTCACAGTCCACCACTGTTACTCCAAAATCCACCACTGTTACTCCACAATCCACCACTGTTACTCCCAATCCACCACTGTTACTCCACAATCCCCACTGTTACTCCACAATCCACCACTGTTTACTCCCAAAAACCCCCCACTGTTACTTCACAATCCACCAATGTTACTCCACAATCCACCACTGCTACTCACAATCCACCACTGTTACTCACAATCCACCACTGTTACTCCCACAATCCCACCCCTGTTACCCCACATTCCACCACTGTTACTCCACAATCCCCCACTGTTTTCCCCACATTCCATCACTGTTTCTCCACAATCCATCACTGTTTCCCCAACCCACCACTGTTACTCCCCAACCCACCCACTGTTACTCCCCAACCCACCACTGTTACTCCACAAAACCACCCACTGTTACTCCCACAATCCACCACTGTTACTCCACAATCCACCACTGTTACTCCACAATCCACCCCTGTTAAATCCACCAATCCCCACTGTTACTCCAAAATCCACCACTGTTACTCCACAAACCACCACTGTTTCTTCCAAAATCCACCACTTTTTACTCCACAATCCACCCCTGTTACTCCCCCAATCCACCACTGTTACTCCACAATCCACCACTGTTACTCCCAAAATCCACCACTGTTTCTCCACAATCCACCACTGCTACTCCACAATCCACCATGTTATTCCCCCAAGCCACCACTGTTATTCCCCCAATCCACCACTGTTACCCACAATCCACCACTGTTACTCCACAATCCACCACTGTTACTCCACAATCCACCATGTTACTCCACAATGCACCACTGTTACTCCCCCAATCCACCACTGTTACTCCACAATCCACCACTGGTACTACCACAATCCACCACTGTTACTCCACAACCCACCACTGTTTCTTCACCCAAACCCACCAATGTTACTCCACAATCCACCACTGCTACTCCCCAATCCACCACTTTACCCACAATCCACCACTGTTTCCCCACATTCCACCACTGTTACCCCACATTCCATTTACTGTTTTCTCCCACAACCCACTACTGTTACCTCCACAACCCACCACTGTTACTTAACAACCACCATGTTACTCCACAATCCAAACCCCTGTTTCTCCAAAAATCCACCACTGTTACTCCACAACCCACCACTGTTACTTAACAATCCACCAATGTACTCCACAATCCACCACTTCTACTCCACAACCCACCACTGTTACTTTCCCCAACCCACCACTGTTACTCCACATCCACCACTGTTACTCCATAATCCACCACTGTTACTCCACAATCCACCACTGTTATTCCACAATCCACCACTGTTACTCCACAATCCACCACTGTTACTCCAAAATCCACCACTGTTACCCACAATCCACCACTGTTACTCCACAATCCACCACTGTTACTCCACAATCCACCACTGTTACTTAACAATCCACCAATGTTACTCCACAATCCACCACTGCTACCCCACAAACCACCACTGTTACTCCACAAGCCACCACTGTTATTCCAAAATCCACCACTGTTACTCCACAATCCACCACTGTTCCTCCACAATCCACCACTGTTTTCTCCACAATCCACCACTGTATCCACAACCCACCACTGTTACTTCACAATCCACCAATGTTACGTCCACAATCCACCACTTTTTACTCCACAATCCACCACTGTTACCCCACATTCCACCACTGTTACCCCACATTCCATCACTGTTACTCCACAACCCACCACTGTTACTCCACAATCCACCACTGTTACTCCACAATCCACCACTGTTACTCCACAATCCACCACTGTTATTCCACAATCCACCACTGTTACTCCACAATCCACCACTGTTACTCCACAATCCACCACTGTTACCCACAATCCCAACCCCTGTTACAACACCACAATCCACCACTGTTTTCTCCACAATCCACCACTGTTACTCCACAACCCACCACTGTTACTAATCCACCAATGTTACTCCACAATCCACCACTGCTACTCCACAATCCACCACGTTATCTCCACAATCCCCCACGTTAAATCCACAATCCACCACTGTTACCCCACATTCCACCACTGTTACTCCACAATCTACCACTGTTACCCCACATTCCATCAAATGTTTACTCCACAATCCATCACTGGGTTTCTCCCAAACCCACCACTGTTAACTCTAGAACCCACCACTTTTTACTCCACAAAACCACCACTGTTATTCCACAATCCACCACTGTTACTCCACAAACCACCACTGTTACTCCACAATCCACCACTTGTTTTCTCCACAACCCACCACTGTTACTTAACAATCCACCAATGTTTCTCCACAAACCACCACTGCTACTCCACAATCCACCACTGTTACTGCACAATCACCACTGCTACTCCCCAACCTACCACTGCTACTCCACAATCCACCACTGTTACTTCCACCACTCCACCACTGTTTTCTTTCCCCCATCCACCACTGCTAAATCCACAATCCTCCACTGCTACTCCCCCAATCACCACTGCTACTCCACCCAAACCACCACTTTTTACTCCACAATCCCACCACTACTGCTACTCCAAAAACCACCACTTTTACTCAACAATCCACCACTGTATCTCAAAAAACCACCCGTTATCCACAATCCACCACTGCACTCACAACACCACTGTTATCCCAATCCACCACTTACTCCAAACCCACCATTGTTACTCCACAATCCCCCACGGGTTACTCCACAACCTACACTGTTACCCCAATCCCCCAATGTTACTCCACAACCACCATTGTTACTCCACAACCACCACTTTTACTCCACAATCCCCAATTTCTCCAAAATCCACCACTTTTACCCACAAACCACCACTCTTCTCCACCCCTACCACGGTTACTCCCAATCCCCCCAATTTTTCTCCACAACCCCCACGTTCTCCACCAAAAACCACTGCTACTCTACAATCCCCACTGTTACTCCACAATCCACCAAGTTACTCCAAAACCCACTTTGTTACCCCACAATCCACCACGTTACCCCCACAACCTACCACTTTTTCCCCCAAAATCCACCCTGTTATCCCAACCACCATGTTATCCACAACCCCACCCTTTGCTCCACAATCCCCACTTTTGCTCCGAATCCACTTCAGCCCACAGTCCACCCCCTTTGCTACTCCACAATCCACCAAAATTTTTCCCCTAAATCCACCACTGTTACTCCACAATCCCCACTGTTACTCCAAACAATAAACACTTTTTCCAAAAAAATCCACCACGTTACTCCACAATCCACCACTTTTAAACTCCCCCAAATCCACCACTTTTTACCCCACAATCCACCACTGTTACTCCACAACCCACCACTTTTACTTCACAAACCCCCAATTTTACCCCACAACCCATGTTAAAAAAAAACGCAATTAAAAAAGTTAGAGATCCCCCATAATACAAAAGGGATGCCTTCTAGACCACCTGTTACTGGGTTTTCGTAACAATTAGTATCCTTTTCCAATTATCCATTAGAATTCAGAATAATTCGATAGTGCTTCAGGATTACAACTGGTAGGCTACTAACTAGAGAAATTAAAATTTAATAAATTTATTAATCATTAAGTTGTCTAGAGGTATATTATCAAATTAAATTAATCACAGCAATCAAAATAAAATCAATCTCTCGAGTTCAATATTATTGTGCTGAAAGCACACATCACATTTATAATTCTTAAGTACCGTCTGGTACATTAACATTTAATAAGATATTACAAATATGTACAAGTAAGTTTGTGTATGCGTGTAAGTGCTCTAAGTAGTTCACTATGTCTCACGACTCGACTAGACTTAAACAAGTGACTGACAAAGTCCTCTAATAAACTAACTTCTTGACCGACTGGCAACCAGAACAGTCTGCTTGAACAATGAAAAGAATGCTAAGCCCAATAGCCATATAACAAGCGACTGCGACACAATC
The DNA here is from genome assembly GCF_026875155.1 of Cherax quadricarinatus. Classification (NCBI taxonomy): domain Eukaryota; kingdom Metazoa; phylum Arthropoda; class Malacostraca; order Decapoda; family Parastacidae; genus Cherax; species Cherax quadricarinatus. Next base: position 39,090,089 of record NC_069443.1, on the reverse strand, counting down.
AGGATCAAGGAGATAATATAACGACACTAAGTAGGGACCATCAGCAGATCCTCCACAAAAGTTACAAAACTCCCATACTACTGAATCTAAGTTCAGCATAGGAAAAACCCGACTGTGACAATACACAGAAACCAGTACAAAATTAGGTCAGAAGCTATAGCTAAGGACCTGAGATGTTCAGAGTGTCTATGTGACACACAACCTCAGTACAACGTCGAAAATCACTAAGTCTATACAATGTTCTGTGAACAGAGTTCTACAGAACTAACAAGAATAATGAGACAGACAATCTGTCCAACCACCAAGAGTGTCTAGAGCAGACTGAGTACTTCACGAGAGGTGAGGACACCCTCCTCTGGATCACGTGATAGCCCCGTGGACAGCACAGCTCAGAAGCCGGCAGTATAACGAGCGACAAGCGATAATTACAGTAGTTTGACAATCAAGACTTGAACTGAGCACATATTATGTACATCCTAACAACATAAGTCAAATAAGAATATAAAGCAATATATTTACGATTTAGCTATTATCGCAAATATAAGCAATATAAAATTATATGAAAAGATAATATACATTATATATATACATAATAATCATTGTAACCCATTCAGGGGTTGCAACAATCCACCACTGCTACTCCACAATCCACCACTGTTACCCCACAATCCATCACTGTTACTCCCCAACCCACCACTGTTACTCTACAACCCACAACTGTTACTCCACAATCCACCACTGTTACTCCACAATCCACCACTGTTACTCCACAAGCCACCACTGTTATTCCACAATCCACCACTGTTACTCCACAATCCACCACTGTTACTCCACAATCCATCACTGTTACTCCAAAATCCACCACTGTTACCCCACAATCCATCACTGTTACTCCCAACCCACCACTGTTACTCTACAACCCACAACTGTTACTCCACAATCCACCACTGTTACTCCACAATCCACCACTGTTACTCCACAATCCACCACTGTTACTCCACAATCCACCACTGTTACTCCACAACCCACCACTGTTACTTCACAATCCACCAATGTTACTCCACAATCCACCACTGCTACTCCACAATCCACCACTGTTACTCCACAATCCACCACTGTTACTCCACAATCCACCACTGTTACCCCACATTCCACCACTGTTACCCCACAATCCACCACTGTTACCCCACATTCCATCACTGTTACTCCACAATCCATCACTGTTACTCCCCAACCCACCACTGTTACTCTACAACCCACCACTGTTACTCCACAATCCACCACTGTTACTCCTCAATCCACCACTGTTACTCCACAAGCCACCACTGTTACTCCACAATCCACCACTGTTACTCCTCAATCCACCACTGTTACTCCACAATCCACCACTGTTACTCCACAATCCACCACTGTTACTCCACAATCCACCACTGTTACTCCACAATCCACCACTGTTACTTCACAGTCCACCAATGTTACTCCACAATCCACCACTGTTACTCCACAATCCACCACTGTTACTTCACAGTCCACCAATGTTACTCCACAATCCACCACTGCTACTCCACAATCCACCACTGCTACTCCACAATCCACCACTGCTACTCCACAACCCACCACTGTTACTCCACAATCCACCACTGTTACTCCACAACCCACCACTGTTACTCCACAATCCACCACTGCTACTCCACAATCCACCACTGCTACTCCACACTCCACCACTGTTACTCCACAATCCACCACTGTTACTCCACAATCCACCACTGTTACTCCACAATCCACCACTGCTGCTCCACAATCCACCACTGTTACTCCACAATCCACCACTGTTACTCCACAACCATAGGAAGTTTTATTGCCTGCTGGTAAGGCTAGTTAAGAGGACAACATCCGATTTTTTTGCAGAACTTTCCATACCGTCCTAACTTGTCTTAGAAGTAAGTTTCTCTAACGTGGAACATGATAATTTCGGTTTGCCTCAATATTAGTGCTTTTAGTTTCTGTCTTCCTTGTGTTGCTGGAGGACCCAAAAATGTGACTGAGGTCTCTACTAAAGGTTGATTTGCTGAGGTTTCCAATTAATCATTTTCTTATATCTCGAAATATTCTCTGACTCCAATATTATATTCGTCCCAGGTGTCAGATACGATTATTAATCTTAATATCTGCGTGAAGAAGTCTCCGAAAGATGGAACTCGTGGCCAGGTTGCTGTGCATTGATGCCTTCCAGGGACTAAGACAAAAGCCTCGTCGTATCACTTAGGGTTCCTGATAGTATCTCTTGCGCTAATCAACCTTGGAGAGAGACTTTACCATTGAAGACTGTTATCATCCATATGCGGAAGTGGGTATGTGTCAAGCACCCCTGACTTAGTTCATACACCTCCACTCTACCATCTGCTTTTTGTACAAATATGAAAGGATTTGTGGACTCTTCTAGAAAGCGACCCATTCCCAAGTAGAATATTTATCTCATGTTGCGGTTCAGTAATTTTAGCCTCTCTGGTCGAGCTATGATAATTTGATAGATTTAGCAGTAAACAAATCACATCTTGAAAGTCAAGGTGCTTTAAGCACATCTGACATGCCAGGATAGGCTAATCATTTGTGCTTCAGTTATTATGGTAATCGAAGCTCATACATTTGAATTTCCATGCCATTGATGTCTCGTCAAATGGTACATAACTGTACATAGAGATGCAATTATCGTTATTTGGGTCATGTACAGTACTTGTACTGTTAAAAATATGTAGCCAAGACAGGACTTGCAGCAATGATTTTAAGTTGGAAAAATTCGGATTCAGGAAGGGTATAGGAAAACACTGGTTTTGGTAAGAGTTGTGGATGAGTGGAACAAACTCCCGAGTACCGTCATAGAAGCTAAGACGTTGTGTAGTATTAAAAAATAGGTTGGATAAATACATGAGTGGATGTGAGTTGGACCTGACTAGCTGGTGCTAATAAGTCTGATGCCGTGCTCCTTCCGTAAGTGAATATGACCTGAATGAGTCATTGTTTTAAGTCTGGAAGCGAGTTGGACCTCCCTCACATGGGCCTGTAGGCCTGCTGTAGTGCTCCGCCTTTATGTGCTTATGTTTGTGTGAGGTGTCTTTGACTGGTCTCTTTCCTCAGTCGAGTCCAGACTTGTTAACGAATGGTCGTAGTCTTTTGTGATAAAGTTGCCCTTGATTTATATCAAAAGTTTAATTTTTTTTATGATTTTTAATATTTTGAAAGTTGTGCGAGACGTTGTGAACAAAATTCTGAATTTTCGAACGGAGAAACATTCATGAGTTTCATGAACAATTCAAGGTCAATAACCTTGATTGAGTTATAGAATGAATGAGAAGAAAACTTTTCTTGTTTCATTTCATAATTTTGGTAACAGAGTAACGGGAATGGAGTTACTGAGTCGCAAATATTTTTCTTTACCTTGTTTATAACTACACTTTTCACTACACAAATAACTCGCACATAGAAGAGAGGAGCTTACGAAGACGTATCGATCCAACTTGGACCATTTACAAAGTCACTTTGTTACTTTGTGACATTGTAAATGGTCTAAGTCGAACCGATACGTCGTCGTAAGCTCCTCTCTTCAGTATGCGGGTTGTGTATTGTCGCAATTACGGTATTGTCCCTTTTTTTGCTTACACTTTACACCACTGTTATACAAGTGATATTGCTTAATAATTTCTTGGGTGGCATTGAAAATTGGGTTGGGCAAATGTTTTGTTAGTGGGATGAATTGTAGAGGACCTGCCTAGTATGGGCCAACAGGCCTCCTGCAGTGTTCCTCCTTTCTTATGTTCTTAATTTACATTCAGTAATGTCTTGTTATGTAAAGATGCATGTTATCATTGTTACATATTTACTGTGCTTATGGGAAACTTTATCTTCTCATTTTACACCAAAAAGTCTCCGTACAGCAGTTTAGACCTTGGAGTAAGTGTATTGAATATAATGAAAATAGAAAAGCCAGTGGAAGCATCATTATCAGAACACATTCTGATGTGATTTAGTTTGTCAAGAAGAGTAGAGTTATAAAACAAAGGTAACTAAGTGCAGGAGTTACGGGAAGATGGTTAAGGCTTCTGCGAAGGCTCCTCCAAACCTCATCAACTCTTAAATTGCTGTAATGAAAAAACGTTTTCTTAGTATTTAAGACAGAAGCAAGATGATGGTCAGTTGTTTGACTGAAAAAACTACTGAAAGTGGCAGCAGAACATAGAAGCAATCAGCTATGTTGTCCTATTTCAAAGTAAGACCGAGAAGTTAGCGAAATACGGCCGAAATTATTTGGTAAAAAGTTCCTTAACACAAAAACCTCGTGTATTCTATTGCATGTGACCAGCTTCCAGCGAACATTCTGGAGAGTACTGCTTTCCAGAATCTTCTAGAAGGACCCAAATTTGAGATTCCTGCGTGGTCAGTAATTAGAAACGTCTTTCAGCATACGCAAGAAAGATGGAGGCTGCAGTGAAAGAACAGTTCTAAGACCTCAGCTAGATTTATCTAGCATTTGATCTTTGGACCAATCGGAAAAATGTCATTCCTTGCTGCAGCAATTCACCATATTAACAAGAACTGGAAATGGTCAGGAGCGACCCTCAAGCCGCTAACAAATTCACCGACGTTCTGAAGACAGTCAACGATGCTCCTTCAAACAACAGATCCTGGCACAACTTGCTGCTTTTTGGCAATGCCTGTTTGGCTGTCCCACCAAGGAGGGACAAGTCACTATCAACACATGTTATTAGGGCAATAAATGCATTCCCGAGGGATGACAACCTCGTCCGTCTCTCCCCTAGGGCGACAAACACCCGCCGGACAAATGCCAACAACAGGACACCCGACGCTTCAAAATTCAGAGCCCAAATTAGCAAAAAAATAGAAGAGGGTAATACTACTGGAGCTCTGAGGTTTATAACCAGTGAGGCTACCATCGCTCCTAAGGACATAAGTACGGCGCAAGCTATTAAGGACAAACATCCACTCAGGGCTCCCAGTACCAACATTGACCTCCCTGACATTGCAGCAGGCGAAGGACATCTAACCTTACAGGATGCTGATGTGTATAAAGCTGCTATGTCATTTCCACAGGGCTCAGCAGGAGGTTTCACCGGTTTAAGGCCTCAACACTTAAAACAAATGCTCAATCCAGCACTTGGTGATGTTTCAGAAGAGGCTGCTGTCTGAACTCATCAAATTTTCCAACCTGTGCCTGGCTGGCAGTGTCCCAGAAGCCATTAGATCCCTTTTCTTTGATGCCTCATTGTGTGCCCTCCGGATAAAGGTTGGAGGAATCCGGCCCATTTCAGTGGGCAACAACTTTCGGCGCCTAGTCGCCAAAGCTGCAGTAAGAAGGGTGAGTCAAGAGGCTGCAGCAATGTTGAAACCAACTTAGCTCGATTTTGATGTTCGACAAGGCTGGGAAGCAGTTGTCCAGCAGCACGAGTATATATCATGTCCGATGAAAAATCCTTGATCAAATTGGACTTTGCCAACGCTTTCAACTCAGATGATCCAGAACATTAGTGCCGTTTTACCAGGAGCACAAGCCATTGATCCAGCCAATAGCACTCTCCTTGGTTCTCCTCTTGGGTCCAATGCAATCGATCTGATCCTAGAAAAAAGAGTCTCAGACCTCCGGACGATGGAAGGCAGGATGAAAGACACTGATACACATGATGCCTTCTACCTACACACCAAGTGCCTGTCAATCCCAAAACTTACCTACTTTCTGAGATGCTCCCCAGCCTTCAGCAGTCAAAAACTCAAGGAATATGACTCCTTAAGACCATGCTAGAGAGTGTATTGAATCTTTCCCTGGAAGATGGACAGTGGCTGCAAGCCTCACTTCCGGTCAGGCCTGGGGGGGCTGGGAGTATGCAGATCCTCCCAGATTGCTCTACCAGCTTTCCTAACCTCTTCCATAGCATCAAACGAGTTAATAAAACAAATTCTTCCTGAAAACCTCAGTGACTCAGCAGAAATACAGGACCCTAGCTATGCCAGCGCATCGCTGAATGGGAGACTCGTGCTGCTCTAGCACCAAACCCTAGTGCAGCACTGGCTCACAGTCAAGCTGGATGGCACGATCACTGAAAAGGTGCTTGCCAACATGCTCAGGGCTGTAACATCAGACAGGGAGACTGCTCGTTCCAGGCTGTGAGCGCACCTCACTCAGGGGACTTCCTCCAAACAGTTTGCATATCGGCAAAGGGAAAGCGCCTCGACCCTAAGACCCTCCGTATTGCAGTGGCTCTGTGCCTTGCTGCCCCAATTCACACGGAATATACGTGTATCTTCGGTGAAGCACAAGCCGACCAATATGGTCTACATGGTCTTAACTGTTTCAAAACCAAGGGCTGGCATGCAAGATACAATGAGGTCAACGACCATCATAAAGAGAACCCTTGCTACAGCCGGAAGCCCAGCGAGAGGGAGCCCCGATCACTAGCAGCCAACAATACCCACAACCCAGCAAACTGCCCCGACGGGATCTCCATCTATCCTTGGAAGAATGGCAAGCTCTTAGCATGGAACTATACCTGTGTGTCCACACTGGCTGACACCTTTATCCATCAGTGTCGGGCGACAGGGAAGACCTGCTGACCACAGGGAGGAGTACAAGATCAGCAAGTACAGGGACATAAGCCAACAGTATCAATATGTCCCAGTGGGATCAGAGACCTTGGGATCATGGGGAAAAAATGCCACACGTTTCCTTAAAGAATTGGGTTCCAGACTCATCGACACCACCTCAGTGTGGCCATCCAGAGGGAAAATGCTTGCTGCATACTTGGCTCGCGTCCGGCTTCGAAGGAGGAGGAAATCCATAATCTTTAACATATTGTATCATTGTGTCTATGTTTCTGTTTTCTGTAAATGTATTCTGTATATTAATAAATTTTCCCATAGAATATAAAATATAGGGGGTGGTAGGAGAAGAAAATCTTCAAACAGCTCCGGGGAGAACCTTGAGTTTTCCCTGAGGTACGTTTATTGTCTTCTCTGATGATGTGGATCCCCAGTCCAATTATAAAGGTGGTACCTCCCTATATTTATATATATATATATATATATATATATGTCGTGCCGAATATGTAAAACTGGTCAATTAGCAAGAACTCATTTAAAATTAAGTTCTTTCGGAAATTTTCTCTGTTACGTTTAAAGATATATTTTTTTCATTAACGTTAATATAAAAATTTTTAATTTTGCAACAAAAGAATCTTAGAAAACTTACCTAACCTTATTATAAAAAGAGCAATTTATTTTACCCTAACCCAACTAAATATATTTTAAATACGTTTACAATAATTTAGTACTAAACAAACAAAATCAAGTATATTTTTTTCGTTAGGTTCAGAATGATTTTGGCGAAATTATTGCATACACAAATTTTCACTTGTCCTATATGGCAAGATGAGCGTTGCTATTTAAGCCAAGATCGCAAGTTCTGCCTATTCGGCACGACATTATATATATATATATACATATATATATATATATATTATATATATATATATATATATATATATATATATATATATATATATAATATATATATATATAAAATATCTTATGAGGAGTTGGCTGTTATGTTGTAAGAGGTGAAGAAAGTTGCAGCAGACAATGCTTTATTAATAATTAAGGTTTCTGGTATGTCTCCCTGGTTATGACATCCCTTAACCTGAAGATGTAACTTATCAGGATCAGGCAGAGGTAGATATCAGTGGTAAAGACATGGACGTGGAAAGTGTTCTCACTTGCCAGAATGTATGAGCTACTATGCCCTCGCTGAGGCACTTGTGAAGGATGATCACACTAATCCAGAGGTCAGTTCTTTTATATCTGCAGCAGTTCAAAATAATCTTCTCATGAGAATTCAATGCAAAGGACTACTTCTGCTGCACCATTCCTCCAAGTGACAGGAATTTGATTGCCAGGTCTGGGGTTGCTGGAAATGGTCTGAAGAAGTTTATTCCCTTGTTCTATTTCCCTTAGTATGAGGTGAGGCTTGCGAAGAAAAGTTTTGGTTAGGTTGTCCACTTGGTGTGTTGTTAGAGGTTTATAGAAGTCTTGGTCATTTAGTAGGGCGATCATCTTGTTCCTGTAGTAGTTAATGTTGAAGATTACGAGACCACCTCCTTTATCAGTAATGGTGACTGATGACTGTGTCTTCTGCTACAGTTTTAAGTGCGGTGATGTCGAGGTAGGACTAGAGAGCTGCTGAAATGATGCCTTTAAGATAGACTTTTTGAAAGTCGGAGTCATTTTGTCTGTAGCTTTCAGCGATGGAATGATCTAGTTTCATTACTGTGATTCCTTTAGCAAATTTGAGGCCTAAGCTTAGGACTACGGTTTCTGTATTCAACAGTGGACGAGATGACAGATTTTGAATAATTTCAGGTCCTTCCAATTTTTTCCAATGACTGCTTTGGTAAAGAACTTGTAACTCAGCTATGCATAATTTCATTGGTGTGTCTGGTGCGTCATTCGTGCGAACTGACAACCGTGGTATAATGTTTGCTGTCTTTGGATAAGAGACGGTAGTTATTGGAGTGAGTTAGGTATTAAACATGTTGAAAGTGACTTAAGTAGCAGGGCTTAATGTGAATAAAAGTGAAATGCTGAAAGCTGGTGGAGATAACGTGTTGCAATAGTTAATACAATTGTTGTAAATGCATATATTGGAAGGGAAGGATTTGTTGCAAACTTGTATTGCATTCACACGAATGTTTGCCACTTGAGGTGTAACATCAATGGATCGGGTCAATTGCTGAATGGGTGATCGCCTGAAATTGACTTCAGAGATACACAACCTGCACATAGGAAAATGAAACTAATAACGTTTCGGTCCAACCGAAATGTTTCGTATGTGAGGGGTTATTTATGTATTGTTCCAGTGACGGTAATTCAAGAATATTCTCTTAAATCCAAGACATAAACTCTTATTAAAACTCATACACAGGTCAATACATAAAAAGCAAATTCATTTAACAAAAACAAGTTTAAAGACAAAAGCCACACATGTCACATTAAAATAGTTAAACCTTCACCAAAATGTTAAAACGTACTTCTCAGTCCATTAAACCTAAACCTCCGGTGAATGTTACCTTAATTTGTTCATTTAAATCTTGAGAACATATGCAAATACAATGTGGAGAGACAATGTAAGTGTCAAGAAATGTGAGATGCGCTAGAAGCCTCTGTTAATATTTCTGGGGTTTCCTTGCCACCACATAAGTCTCTGATGAAGTGTCAAGAGATGTGATATGCTCTAGAAGCCTCTGTTAATATTTCTGGGGTTTCCTTGCCACCACATAAGTCTCTGATGAAGTGTCAAGAGATGTGATATGCTCTAGAAGCCTCTGTTAATATTTCTGGGGTTTCCTTGCCCCTACATCATAGTCTCTGACCAAGAATCTTAAAGTTCTGAAGATATAGTCCGATGCATCATCATAATGTTCCTCAGAGTTCATATCCTTGTTGTAAATCGCAGTAACTAGATAAGTTGGCTGATAATGAGCAAAGTTGAAGTGTTCTCATCACGCTTTACATCAGCTTAAAATGGGAGTGGTGAGGTAATGTTACCCTGAACAAGGCAGGTGTAGGAGGTGGAATGACCGGGATTATGAGCCGGAGTTTGTATATTGTGTGTTGGTTGGGGATGGTGGTAGAGATGACACGTAGTGGATTATGGTAGTGGGAGGTTGTGTTGGTGGGGGTAATGACAGAAAGTATTGGATTGTCTTAGTGATGTGAAAATTATTCATAAGGTGTATTGTGAATATCTTGTCTAAATATCCTTGCGTTTGCATAATGTGTGTTTTTCCAACAGTTGCCGAATAATTTAATTTAGAAATGAAGACGAGGGCAGATGAGAGGCTGTAATACCTTCAGCTCATTTAATTTATTTTGTATTTAAAATGCTGACAAGTGAGTATTACTTTTTTGAATAAGAAATTATTTGTGCATTCATAAAATGAAGCATCAGTGAAGGCTAAAACAGTTTTATTATTTAATTAAGTCAGGTTAGACAGGCTGGCTCAGTGACAATCTGTAGAGAACAAAACCAAGACCTCAACGAGAACTTTCCATACCATCTCTGTCGTCAGAACATCTATAATAACTTAATTATGGAGCTTAATTCTTCTGTATAGTTATATAATACATTCTTCTGTCACTTAATAAATTAATATTTAGGCTAACTTGCCTATAATTGCCCAAATCAGTGCCAAGTGGTTTAGCTGTTAATAGTTTAGTTAATGAAACTCGTATAAAAGCCAGGGGAGGCAGTCAGACCAGAGAATAATTAACAATAATTAAAGAGGAAGGTAGATGACGGTCAGAGAATGTGGTCATCGCAAGTCAGTTACTGTATGACATCTCGACTGATTCACTGTTAAATCCAGGAACTTTGAAGAGGGTGGGACTAGGTTATGTTAGGTATGGTTCGTCAGGAAGCGGGTCAAGTGTTTCCCGACACGGGTCTTGGTCACATAATAACCCGAAGTGTTTCCTATTGCGACCCCTGAATTGGTCACAATGTATATAATGTATATTACCTGTTCTTATAATTTTACATTGCTTATATTTGTGATATTAGCTAAATTGTAAATATATTGCTTTATATTATTATTTGACTTAGTTATATTTATTAGGTAGGATGTGACATTTATATATTATTCAGTGCTCATAGTTCAAGTGTTGATTGTCTAACTTCTGTAATTATTGCCCCGCTCGTTACTCTGCCGGCTTCTCTGTGTTGCTGGGCAGCAGCAGTCCACGGAGCAATCACGTGATGGGGGGGGGGTGACACCTCGCCTGGAGTAGTCTGTATGGGCTTCTCAGTCTCTTGTTGGTTGGACGTTCTCCTAAGAAGACGTCCCACACTCCTCTCCCTTGTGGGCCCTTGTTGGAGGATCTCTGTCACTTTCTTGTTGTTGCTTCTGTAGAACTCTGTTCATAGAACATTGCCTAGACTAAGTGATTTTCGACGTTGTACTAAGGTTGTGTGTCACATACACTCTGAGCAACTCAGGTCCTGAGCTGTAGCTTCTGACCTAATTTGTACTGGTATCTGTGTACTGTCGCAGTCGGGGATTTTCTTATGCTGAACTTAGATTCAGTAGTATGGGAGTTTTGTGACTTTTGTGGAGAATCTGCCTGGTCACAGACCGGGCCGCGGGGGCGTTGACCCCCGAAACTCTCTCCAGGTAAACTCTCCAGGTCCCCACTTAGTGTCGTTATATTATCTCCTTTTTCCTGATTCTGTGTTGCTGTTGCTTGTTATATTGCTGTTTGGCTTATCAGTCGTTTTATTGTTCAAGCAAGCTGTTCTGGTTGCCAGGTTGGTCAAGAAGTTAGTTTACATGAGGGCTTCTAGTCAGTCACTGGTTAAGTCTAGTAGAGTCTTGAGACATAGCGAACTACTTAGAGCACTTACACACATTGTTACAAAAAACGCGATTCTAAAAGCTTAGAGATCTCCAGTGAATACTAGAAAGGACTGCCCTTCTAGCATCCAGCCTTTTTACTGGGTTTTCGTAACAAGTAGTCAGTATCCTTGTCCAATTATCCATTAAAATTCAGTATGGTTCAATAGTGCTTTAGGATTACAACTGGTAGGCTACTAACTAGAGAAATTAAATTTAAAAAATTATTAAGTAGTAAGTTGTCTAGAGGTATATTATTTAAATTAAATTAATTACGCAATCAAAATAAAATCAATCTCTCGAGTTCAATATTATTATGCTGAAAGCACATATCACATTATAATTCTTAAGTACCGTCAGGTACATTAACATTTAATAAGATATTTTCAAATATGTACAAGTGTGAGTATGCGTGTAAGTGCTCTTAAAGTAGTTAGCTATGTCAAGACTCGAATAAGACTTAAACAAGTGACTGACAAAGTCCTCAAATAAACTAACTTCTTGACCGACTGGCAACCCGAAAAAGTCTGCTTGAACAACAAAGAATGCTAAGCCCAATAGCAATGCAATATCAAGCGACTGCGACACAGAATCAGGAACTGGGAAATAATATAACGACACTAAGTAGGGCCATCTGCAGATCCTCCACTAAAGTTACAAAACTCCCATAATACCGAATCTAAGTTCAGCATAGGAAAAACTGTGCTGTGACAATACACAGGAACCAGTACAAAATTAGGTCAGAAGCTATTTGCTCGGGACCTGAGATGTTCAGAGTGTCTATGTGACACACAACCTCGTACACGTCGAAATCACAAAGTCTTTACAATGTTCTGTGAACAAAGTTCTACAGAAAATAACAAGAATAAAGAGACAGACAATCTGTCCCCCAAACCACAAGCGAGTCTCGAGCAGACTCAGACAGACAATGTCCAACCAGCAAGCGAGTCTCCAGCAGACTGACTACTTCACAAGAGGTGAGGACACCCCCCCTCGATCACGTGATAGCTACGTGGACAACTGCAGCTCAGAAGCCGGCAGTATAACGAGCGACAAGCGATAATTACAGTAGTTTGACAATCAAGCCTAACTGAGCACATTTTATGTACATCCTAACAACATAAGCTAAATAACAATATAACAGTCAAATAATAATATTAAAGTCATTACATTTACGAGTTTAGCTATTATCGCAAATATAAGCAATATAAAATTTTAATGAAAAGATAATATACATTACCATATATACATAATAATCATTGTAACCCATTCAGGGGTTGCAACACCCCCCCCCCCCCAACACGACAGAGGGTCGCACTAGGAGTTGCATGAATGTCTATTACATTATTTCTGGTTATTCATGTCAATAAAATATTAATCCGAGTCTCTTGTGCCAAGCACTTCTACAATTTCACAGGCGTCCGTCACTAGGATAGCCCCTAACTAGGGCAGTACAACAGTATCGTATTTTCTGCATACTCGTGGTTATATACATCAGTGTGAGACATGGATTAGCGCTGACAAGGGGGCACGTTGAGGCTCGATCATAGTAGAGGAGACTGCATTCCACTCTTAAGTAGTGGTTGTGGATGCGAGGCAGTATGAACATCTGAGTATGAAACAGCTTAAGGTGTGTAGTGAGGGGGGGGTCTGCGGCAGGACAGTGTTGCGTCACGCGCAGTACATCTCCCACACCACATACTCACTCAACACTCAGCTTGTCTCCTCCTCACACAACATTACTGTGAATATATAAATATAATAATTAGACTGACATGAGTTATATAAGTTAATATGGGCTGGAGGGATTAAGTTACTTTACTGAATTTGACATAGCAAGTAACAAAACGTATTTGGGCATAAAATTACGTTAATTTAATGTAATTGATAATTATTAAGGACGTGACAGAGCGTCAGCAATTACATTACAATGACCACTTATGTGTTTTATACTAATAGAATAAGGTTGGATTCTGAGGGCCCTCCTCATGATCCTAGCATTTTTACTTTTCATAGTGTTTTTGTAGGTGAGTGGATTGTGGTCTGAAAAAGTTTATTTTAAATGGGGAAGTGCCCAAATACACGTCAAAATGTTCCAATGACACCACAAGAGCTAGAGCCTCTTTCTCAATAGTGGCATAATTTTTCTGGTGTCGTTTAAGCTTAGATGAATAGTAACATATAGGATGGAGAATATCAGTGGATGTTGACTGTTGGAGCAGCACAGCACCCACTGCATAGCCACTCGCATCTATATGTAAAAAGAAGGGAAGATTGAAATTAGGACTCTTCAACACTGGAGCAGAGGAAAGCAGCCGCTTCAACCTTTTGAACGAGTCTGAACAATCTCTAGTCCAGGTGAACTGAACTTTGCTACTAGTAAGCTCAGTAAGAGGAGCTGCAATCTGAGAAAAGTTTGGACAGAACCTGCGATAATATCCTGCCATACCCAGGAATCTCTGTACTCCTTTCCTATCCTGTGGCACTGGAAATTCAGAAATTGCACGAACCTTAGCCTCAATAGGAGCAACCTCACCTTGGCCGATACAAAAGCCTAGATAGGTAATCTTGGCTTGACCAAAACTACATTTAGCTAAGTTAACAGTGAAGTTGTAGTGCGCCAGTCTCTCAAACAATGCTCTGAGACGCGTCAAGTGCTGTTCCCACTCGTCACTGTACACCACTAAGTCGTCAAGGTAGGCTTCTACTCCTTCTAAGTTGTGGGTCAACTCGTTCATTATACGTTGGAATGAAGAAGCCGCGTTACATAGGCCGAAGGGGGTGACGAGGTAGTTAAACAATCCATCTTGAACAGTAAAAGCAGATATTTCTTGAGCACGTTCAGTAAGCGGGACTTGATAATAGCCTCGTAAGAGATCTAAACGGCTGACAAACTGGGCTCCTGACACACGGTCAATAAGGTCGTCAATGCGAGGTAGAGGATAACCATCAGGCAAGGTGACAGAGTTCACTTTCCTGTAATCAGTGCACATCCTGAAACTACCGTCAGGTTTAGGCACTAAAATACAGGGAGATGCCCATGGACTTTTACTGCGTTCAATAAGTCCGTGAGATAACAGAAAATCAACCTCTTCTCTCAATGCTTTATGCTTTGTTGGACTCATCCTATATGGTGATTGCTTAATGGGTGATGCTCCCTGTACATCAACGTCATGTACACCCAGAGTACAACGTTTAGGAACATCACCGAACAATTCAGGGAAATGCAAAATCATGTTTTTAATATCACCAGCTCTATCAATCCCAAGGTTACTAAGAAAATCGTCTAGTGACTGTAGAGTCACTGAATTTTCTAAACGAACCTCTATACCTCTAGAGATGTCAGGTAGACTGACGTTTTCTTCCTCTGTCCTAGGAAGAATAGAAGTAGTAGGTAGAGGACTAGCGTAGTATGCCTTGAGCTGGTTAACATGGTACACATGATTAGATTTCTTTTTCCCAGGCGTACGTACCAAATAATTTACGTCGCTAAGCTTTTTCACTACTTCCAGGGGACCATCATACCTGGCTTGTAGAGCATGACCTGGTACTAATTTCCGAGCCATCACCTTATCTCCTGCTTTAAAAGATCGAGAGAGACAGCACGCTTGTCATAATGTTGCTTCATTCTAGCTTGGGCTGAAACTAGGTTTTTTCGAAGCTAGCTCTCTAGCGGCTGTCAAATGTTGCTGCATTAATGAAGGTGAAGTACTCAATGATGGATTTGATTTTCCTGTCCACACGTCTTTTAACACTGCGAGAGGACCACGCACTTGGTGTCCGAATATTAGTTCAAACGGACTAAATCCGAGACTTTCTTGCTCACTTTCTCTCATAGCGAACAGAAGAAAAGGTATACCCTCATCCCAGTCTCTAGAAAAATGTTCACAATAAGCTCTCATCATGGACTTCAGTGTCTGATGAAATCTCTCTAGAGCCCCTTGTGACTGTGGATGATAACTGGTTGAAAGTACAGACTTTATTCTTAGGTGGGATAATGCTTCTCGAAAGATCTTAGAAGTGAAATTAGATCCCTGATCTGATTGTATCTCTCGTGGCAATCCAACCTGGGAGAAAAATTTCATCAACGCTCTCACAATAGCACGAGCATTAATTTTTCTCATAGGAATAGCTTCGGGATAGCGTGTTTTCAGCGTCCATAATAGTAAATAAGTATTGGTTTCCTAGTTTGGTTCTAGGCAAAGGACCAACACAGTCAATAATAAGACGTGAGAATGGTTCACCATGCACGGTGATAGGAATGAGAGGCGCAGGTGGAGGTGTGTGTGCTGGCTTGCCTGTCACTTGACACACGTGGCAACGTCGCACATGATCAGCTACTGTTTCCTTCATCTTTGGCCAAGTAAAATGTTTTGCCAGTTTACCGAGTGTCTTCTTGACACCCAAATGTCCTCCTATGGGACTATTGTGAGCAAAATCAATGGCTTGTTCACGAAATGTAACTGGTAACACAACTAGATTCTTGACTGTGGTAGAAACACTATCAGCTGACAACTTACATGTATTTTTCTCCATCAAACCTCGCAAAAATGTTCCTGAGAGATAGGACCAGTGGGTAATGGAGGAGTAGGGAAATTAACATGGTCTGGACGGTCCTTAGGTCGGACACTTGGTCCAGCCGTCTCTAGAGTGTCTAGATCTGGTCTAGGATAAGTAAATACAGGTGTATCATACACTGAAATTGTTTTTTTTTTTTTTTATTTTTTTATTAAAAAAACGCAATAAAATTTTTAACATGTAACAATGTAATCTTGAAACGAAACCCATTATATATAACAAAAGAAAAACCCCAAAATTCCCCTTTACCGTACACAAAAATTAAACATAAGAACTAAACTAAAGACAGCCCCAGTTTTCTTAAAGGTGGGTTTATTCATCCAAAATTTGGCAGCCATAAAAAAAAAATTATCAATAACCCAAAAAAATGCCCAAAGGTATTGTTTTTTTAAACATAAAATGTATGTACGAAGGACATTCCCCTTTTATCCCAAAAATTCTTTACACACTTTTTATTGTTGAAATTTTTTAAAACCCTTCTATCAAATACAAAAATACGTAACACCTCAAAAATTACGAAAAAAAAAAGGGTTTGAAAAAAAAATTCTCCACACCTCCCCACAGAAAAACTAAACACGGGAACAATATAACAAAGGGATTCATCCCACCTAAATTTCCCTTTTACACTACATTCGCCCCCACCTCCCCTACCCAACACACATTCATCCCACCTCAACTTCCAAAAATACATTCTTCACCACAAGCGAATTTCCCAAAATCACGTATTTTATTAAATATTTTTAAAAATTTAATTTCCATTTTTAAGTAACCAAACTTCTTTACATATATTAAAAAATACATAGCCCATTACTATTAAACATTAACTTAAACAAGACTATATTCTTTTTCTACAGAGGGGAAAGCAGTTTTTTTGGGCCTCACCATCCAACCCCCAAATTAACACATTGTACTTCAACACATCCTTATTTTACCCATCATTTCGTCAATAAAAATTCATTGAACTTAAACAAATACCAATTTAAAACCCCATACGGTACTAAAATTTCTCTTACATACTGCTATTTTCCCTTTTTTGTAAAAAAAAAATTTTCACAAAACATTACATTTTTTCTCATTTTTAAAGCAGAAAAATTTGGGAAACACAGAAAATATTTATCCCCCCTCAGGGTCCGTTTTTTAAAAACAACCACCAACCCTGATAATACATCAAACATTCCCAAAATTTTAAAAACTGATCCATAACATACATCAGTTTCCCATTCTGAGTTTTGACCTTTATTTTTTCACATGAACAAAAATATTGCTCTTTTCCATATCATAAAAATCTTAACTTTTCCCTTAAAAAACCACCACAAACCCCTTATTTAAAAACCCACATTTCCACAATACGTTTCCCCCTTTTTCACACCATATCCCCGGAACTCTTCATTTTTTCCCCAAAATTTTCTTGGGACGAGCCCGATAAACCCCCTTAAAAATCCAAAAAACATCCCCCCCCCCCCCTTTTTTTTTTTTTTTTTTTTTTCTTTTCCCTTACTCCCCCAAAAAACCCTCTGACATTCTACTTCGATATCCTTCGGGAAAAAACCCTTTCCCCCTACTTCCATTTTTTCCCCCTATTACGAAAAGTGTTTTTTTCATTTTTTGCAGCCAATCCCTTTCTTTCGCACCACCCAATCCCCATTCCCCCTCAGGGCCCCATGATACGAAAACAAAATCTTTTTAGGATGTACACCAAAGCACGCTGCACAAAATCTTCCACACCCCCAAACATCTAAACTAAATCCCCTTTAAATTTACCGATTTTCCCTCCCCCCCACCCTCCTCAAAAATCCCCCCATCCACTCCCGTATAAAACCCCAAATTTTTTACAAAAATAAAACACAAAAAAAGCTGTCTCCCTATCCCCACACCCCCCTACAAAAAGGGTCCCCCCACCACAACCCTTTTTTCCCCCAAAGGGCCACCAAACCAGACGGCAATATTCCATGAAGGAAACGAAAAAATTACCTTCTCACTCTTGGGTTGATGGGCCCCAACCCGCCCTTCCCCAAATTTTTTCCCCCCAGGGCATACATTGGGTATTTTTGCCCTCAACATTTGCAATCCCCTCACCCCTACACCCACGCTCCGAACCCTCCCCGTACCTAGAGGGATTCTAACATACAAAAAAGGGCTCCAGCACATCCTAAAAACACTCTCTCATCTCGATCCTACCCACCACCTTCGGCCCCCCTCAAAAAATTGTTTTGCAAAACCCTTCCCCCCCGGGACCGTCCATCGGATAAAAACCCCCCTCTTCAAATTTTATAATTTAAAACCCTTAAATCTTATTTCTAAAAACCCCAATCCCCCTTTTTTCGGGGGGTAGCAAAACAACATTCTCCCCAAACCCAATAAACCCAAAAACCCCAAAATAAATCAAAAAAAACCTTTTTTTTAGCATTCTAGTTATGTCCGGTCCTGCCAACGGATATCCCTGCTGCCACAGCCAGCCCTATATAAAAATTCACATTCACCCCTTTTAAACGTTAAAGTACGTCAAATGCAAGGGTCTAAAAACTTTTAACCTACCCCCAACCAAATCCACTCCCCTCCCAAAATTTAAAGAACCCGTGCCTCCCCGGCATTCCCCATAAAAATTTATCCCACACCCCTTTGTCTATCCACCCACAAAAAAAAACCACAGCTTTTTTTCCCATCGCCCCTCCCTCCCCAAAATTCCCTAAGCCTTTTTAATTTTCGATTTTTTCCACATTCATTTTTTTAAACCTGTAACCCCTTTCAAAACCCCCAAATTTACATCCTCCCCTTTTTTTAAAAAACTTTCCTCCCTGCTTTTAAAATTGTTGTATAAACCACAAACCCTTTTTAAATTCCCCCCATCCCACCATTCTCCACCCCAGTCCACCCCTAAACATGGGCCCCACGCCCTATAAAAAGGGTCCTGTAAAACAAGCAAAAAACAGTTGAACAGGGCAACCCTGCCTTATGCCTCTCCCCATTGAAACCCACTCACCCAAATTTTCCCATTCACCTCCCAAAACGAAACCCCTTTCCCTATTATAAAAAGTCTTTAACCCCAACGAACCATCTTTTCCCCAAAACCCTGCCTCCGAAAGTTTATGCCACAGTGCCTTTTCTTTTCCAAAACGCAATCAACCAGCCTCCCAAATTCCAATGCAAAACCAACCTCCCCCCCTTTCTTTCCCCCCCCTCCATATTTTTCCCCCAAAATTCTTTTTTTATTCCATGTCCCCTAACTTTTTTTTCCGGGCCCCCCCCAAATACTGCCTCTCGAAAAAAACTCTATCTATCAGGGATTTCCAGCCTTTTCCCCCAAAAGTTTTTTGGAATACCCTTATTTTTCAGCACAAAACCCAACGCCCAAACGCCCTTTTGTTCTGCACTGTAAGGGGGGCCCTTTTCCCCTTTTGGAATCAAACTACTACTGCAGTACCTGAAAACTCGCCCATCCCCCCCCTCATTTTTCATCACATTCATAAAGGTTTCCCAAAAAAAAACCCTTCCAAACACACCCCAAATTTCTTCACATAGAATTAACGGGTTAAACCCCAATCTATACCTGGGGGTTTTTACCTCTCCCCAATTTTCCCTCCAAAGCTCTCCACACCCCCCCCTTTTTCAATACCCCCACCCAATGCCAACGATCACTTCCACTCGGGCAAAACAAAAACATTCCCCTCCCAATCTCTCTAAACCCTCACCTTTTCACTCCCTAAAACCCCCAAAAAATTTTTTCCCAAAACCAACAAACCCAAAAAAACCACTAAACCCCTCAGTAGTTTAAACTCCTGCCCCTTTTCGTAAAACCCACCTAAGCCCCCTCGTGTACTACCGCTTATCAATTTCCTTTCCCAAACCTGCGTCCCCGTTGACCCCGTAACACACAGGGGAGGCCTGTCCCCCCAAAATCGCCCCTTTTACCCCCCCTTGCCCCCTCGCCTCTTTCAAATTTTCCATTGGATATTCCCTTTATCTGCCATTTTTAATGCTTCAATTTCCTCCATTGGATACAAAACCTGCCACAGCCCCCCTCTGAAAACACCCTGCAACCGCCCCTCTAATACTTTTTAAAAGGCCCAAAAATGTCATCCACCCTTTCATTTTTCCCCCCTTGGGCACTTTATATTCCTGATCCTCGTCTTTGAAACCCCCATCCCACCCCCCCCCAATAAATGTTTTGCACTCTTACCCCCCCCCCCAATAAGTCCTCCCAAAAACTTTCAAAACCCCCTCCCTCCCCCCCCCACCCCGTAGTCGTACATTCAGTTCCACCCCCCCAAATACCCTCTTAGGAAAACCGCCCCAAATTTAAAATCGGGCAAAAAACCCGCCCAAAAGGGGAAATCTGAAAAAACGAAAATTCACCGTTTGCCCCCCCGCGCCCACCCTCATTTCCCCTTGTCCCCTTAAAACCCATCTAATCGTCCCAAAATATCCCTTTCTATAAAAAAGGGGTGCTCATCCGAAATTCCCCCCCATAAACCCTATATCCCTCAATCCCACACCTTCAATAGCCCCCCAAAACCTCCCAAAAAAACACCCTGCCCCTCTGGGTTTTCCCACTCCTTCCTGCGCACCCACCAATTTTCCCCATTTCCCCACCAATTTTTTTTCCACTGACGGTAAATAAACCGAAAAATAATATCCCAAATTACGTTTATTCACAAATTATTTTTTTACCCTTACATCATTCCAGCCGGCACATACACCAAATGCGGCCATCCCTCACTCCCCCACCACCCTTCTTTTTTAAAACCCCCCGCCCCCCCCCCCCTTCACTCCTAAGAACAACAAACGGGCTCGTCTCCCCGGGGTCAGGATTCCCAACCCCCCCCTTCATTTGCCCCGATTTTTTTCCAAACACTCTGTAACCCCTCCCCCTCCAATTCCTTTCCCCGCTTTAAATTATGTTCCTGCACAAAAAAAATGTCTATAGCATAACGTTCCCTTTTTAAATCCCTTTACCCCACAGACGCTTCTCCTCGACACAAACCTTTTTAAAATTCACTGTCATGCACCGGAAAACCCACTTATGTATTTCACCCTCTGCCCCTTTTCACCTTTCACTGACCGCTTTCAGTGTGGGCTGCTTCGTCCACTTTTCTTTCCAAATGCCCACTGGTGGCTTTCCCCCTTTTCCAACAATTTACCGGCGTACCCTTTTGGCTCTCCACGCCCCACTAACCCATGGCTTTTTCCCCGGGCTCTGTGCCGGGGGCAAAAAAATCAACAGAGTCAGAATATGTCGCCCCCCCCTCTTACGGTTGACCCCACTCTGCATTTCCCTTTCCAATCACTGGGTGCCTCCCTTTTTGAATCTCAAACAGTCAAACCCCAATCCCCTTCCACCACTCCTGGGGGAGCATCTTTTCCATGTTGGGCCAAACTTTCCAAAATTGGTCATCTTCAAAACTGAACATTAAATCCCCCCATACTCAAATTTTCCCAGCAACCTGCTTCTCAAAGGATTTTTCCTGCACGTTCACCGTTTGGCCTTTCCCCTACCCGCACGTCCCCCAATCTGCACGTTTTCCCGTTCTCCATGGCAAAATGCCTCATTTCCCCCCAATGTGACAGTGATGGGCTGGTACCCACCAGTGGCCCGCTCAAAGCTCCCAAATTTTCACCCAGGGAATGCCACTTCTATGTTTCAGGGGCCCCCCAAACGCAAAACCCAAACCCCCTGGTTTTTGGGGTCTTTTCCCCCATCTCAAATACCTAGGTCCTTTTTTTCCCCCCATCTCCCCCATGGGCCCCCCATATGGTCATTTGCACCACTTTAAACCTTTAAAGCTTCTGCTGCCCAGGTAGTTTGTACCAATTTCCTGTGTCCTTAAAAAAAGGGCCCCTTTTGACGGGGAAGACGGGAAAGGCTGCCTCAACTCCCTTTGAAAAGGAAAATACCATTTCCCGGAAAACCGGGGATACGCCCCAAACCCTCCAAATTTTCCAGCCATAGCCAGGTGTACGGCCATACTGTTCAAATACATTCCCCAGATATTCTCGGCCGCCCCAAATGGCCCTTTCGGGGTTTTTCCACCCCATTTTGTAAAGCTTTGACACGTCGAAATTGGCGAAAACGTATCGTGAATTAACATCCCCCGCTCCTGTTGGTACTTTCAACCGCCCTTCTTTTCACTCCCCGCTGAAACCCCAAGCTTGAAAAAAAAATTTGATAGGCACCATTTAGTGCCCCCACCCATACAGTTCTTGACCCAAAACCATAGGTGTCACGGATAATTTGCGGTTTAAAAAAACATTTTTGCAGACTGAGGCGTTTTTTGCCCCCCACGCAATAAATTTAATGCCCCCGTGTGCAAACGCCTTCCACAGAATGCGCCATGTTGTGAAATAAAGTCTCCCCAATGGCCACAGAGGGGAAATAGTCACACGTCTCACTCGCGCAGGTCAAGGGCGAATGTAAAAT
Organism: Cherax quadricarinatus; assembly: GCF_026875155.1. Classification (NCBI taxonomy): domain Eukaryota; kingdom Metazoa; phylum Arthropoda; class Malacostraca; order Decapoda; family Parastacidae; genus Cherax; species Cherax quadricarinatus. The sequence continues at coordinate 39,067,646 of NC_069443.1, read as the reverse complement.
GTACTAGTATTAGGGTGGGTCATCCAAAACCCGCTTTCACTCTGTGCTATAGTTTTCATGAGGCGGGAAGGTGTGGGGCGAGAACTGAGCTTTCCTTTGGCCCCAAAAAAAACACGAGGCTCCCCTTTTTGCCTTGGGTTTCTCTTTCTTAAAATTCTAATAGAGTCATAACCCTTCCCAATCGTGACACTAAAGGTTTTTTAAAACTGAATATAATCAGACATCTTGTATGAGCAGGAAAAAAATATATCTTTAATTTAAAGCTCTGGGGCAGTTTTTTCGGTTTTTAATTTTTCCCGTTTATACGTCACAAACCCAATACTTTGGTAAACCCCCTTTCCCAAAAACGTCTGAATTTTTAAAAGTAGTTAACTCAGACAAAGTCCCGAGTATAATTAACTGTTTCACTTTAGCTACATCACGAAAATAATTGTATAAAGGGAGAAATGATTAAAGGGAAAAAAAATCCTAAAAAAGGAAAATTTTTGTGTTGGATGTTTAGAAAAACTAAGCTCATAAAAAGTATTTCCACTCCTTTGGGGTCAAGAGACTCAGTCAGGTACATACATTTCCCCCTGGTATTTTGTACAAACTAAACTCAAAAATCTTCTGATTGGGAAAATACTCTAAAATGTTTGATCATAGAAGTAAATAGTTTTTTCAACTGGGGCAATTTTTTCCCAAAACCTTGGACAAGGGGATCCCGGACGTTTCTCCAAAAATTGGATCAAAAGGGCCCCCCCGGGCCGGCCCCCCTTTGTTCAAAAAACGCGGTTTTTTAAAAGCTTAGAGATCTCCAGTGAATACTAGAAAAGGGCTGCCCTTTTAGCATCCAAACCTGTTAAATGGGTTTTGTAAACCCAAATAGTCAGATCCCTTTTCCCAAATTATCCATTAAAATTCAGTATGGTTCAATATTTGCTTTAGGATTACAACTGGTAGGCTACTAACTAGAGAAATTAAAATTTAATAAATTTATTAAGTAGTAATTTTGTCTAGAGGTATATTATCAAATTAAATTAATTACAGCAATCAAAATAAAATCATCTCTCGAGTTCAATATTAAAATGCTGAAAGCACATATCACTTTTATAATTCTTAAGTACCGTCAGGTACATTAACATTTAATAAGATATTACAAATATGTACAAGGGGTGAGTATGCGTGTAAGTGCTCTTAAGTATTAGCTATGTCTCAAGACTCGAATAAGACTTAAACAAGGGGACTGACAAAGTCCTCAAATAAACTAACTTCTTGACCGACTGGCAACCCGAACAGTCTGCTTGAACAACAAAGAATGCTAAGCCCAATGCAATGCAATATCAAGCGACTGCGACACAGAATCAGGAACTGGAAATAATATAACGACACTAAGTAGGGACCATCTGCAGATCCTCCACAAAGTTACAAAACTCCCATAATACCGAATCTAAGTTCAGCATAGGAAAAACTGTGACTGTGACAATACACGGGAAAACCAGTACAAAATTAGGTCAGAAGCTATAGCTCGGACCTGAGATGTTCAAGTGTCTATGTGACACACAACCTCAGTACAACGTCGAAAATCACAAAGTCTTTACAATGTTCTGTGAACAAAGTTCTACAGAACTAACAAGAATAATGAGACAGACAATCTGTCCAACCACCAAACGAGTCTCGAGCAGACTCAGACAGACAATGTCCAAAACCCGCAAACGAGTCTCCAGCAGACTGACTACTTCACAAGAGGTGAGGACACCCCCCCTCGAAACACGTGATAGCTACGTGGACAACTGCAGCTCAGAAGCCGGCAGTATAACGAGCGACAAACGATAATTACAGTAGTTTGACAATCAAGCCTAACTGAGCACCCTTTATATAAAATCCTAACAAAATAAGCTAAATAACAATATAACAGTCAAAATAATAATATAAAGTCATACATTCGATTTAGCTATTATCGCCAAATATAAGCAATAAAAAAATTATATGAAAAGATAATATACATTACATATATACATAATAATCAAATTTTAACCATTCAGGGGTTGCAACACACTGCACACAAACTTGCTTGTATATATTTGTATTATGTTGTCAAATGCTAATAATGTACCAGAAGGTACTTATAAGCCCCATAAAGATGTGATATGTACCCTTTAGCACAATACTACTGTACACGGAGAAGTGATTTTATTATTTTGTTTATATTAATTTAATTTGATAATATACACCTAGACAACTTTATTAATAAACTTATTAAAATGTTAATTTCTTTAGTTAGTAGCCTACCCGTTGTAATCCTGAAGCACTACTGAATCTTACTGAAATTTTAATGGTAATTGGACAAGGATACTAACTACTTGTTACGAAAACCCAGAAACCCGGCTGGATGCTAAAAAGGCAGTCCTTTCTAGTTTTAAATGGAAAAATTCTATGTTTATTTAAAAAATCGCGTTTTTTGTAACATTTCCGACAAGGGTTTGGCCACATGAAAACCCGAAAGTTTTTCCCTGACGGGGTCTTGGCCCACATGAAAAACCGAAGTGTTTCCGGCAGGGTTTGGCCCCCATGCAACCCGAAGTGTTTCCTGAAAAAGGGAAATTTTGGGGCACATGATGACCCCCCCACTGGAGTTTTGGGGAAATTTCAATTGTTTGTTGTAAACCCCTTTAAAAAATTTAAAGGTTAAAAATTTAACCTTTATGTGTAAGACTGAGTTGTTTTTACGGGCCCTTTAAAAAAACCCCTTTTTTGGGAGAAATAGTATTATTCTTTTGTATAAAAACTTTTTTCTTTTTTTTAAAAATTATAGTGCTATAGGCACTTCATACCCCGGGCCCCCTCCCGGTGGATCGGGGCCCTGTTTCAACCGGTGTTACTGCTGACGTATGCGGGCCCAAACGTAAAAAACCCACCCCGGTGTTTCCGGCAGGGCCCCTTTGGTATCTGCCCACCCTCTCTTTTAAAGGGACACCCAAGGGGGGCTTTTTGGTTTAATTTCCCCAAAATGCTTGGGGGGAGGCTGTGGAAAAGTCTTGGGCCTCGGAAACTTTTTGGTTTTTTTCCCCCTTTGTGTCCCAAATGGCCCCCCTTTATTTTTTAATTGGGGTCATTTTTGAATCCCCCTGCCAGTCTTTTTCTTTCTTTAGGGAGTAAATTTCTGTGTGCAGATTAGGGTTCATTCCTTCCAGGTTTTTCCCCAAGTGTAGATTATGATTATTCTCCTGCTTTCCCAGCAAAGTACAAGTCAAGTGCTTCCAAGCGTTCACAGTAGTTAAGATGCTTGACAGAACCTATACGTGCAGTAAAGGATCTCTGTACATTCTCTAGATCTGCGATTTCACCTGCTTTGAACGGGTTATGTTAATGTACAGCAATATTCCAGCCTAGAGAGAACAAGCGATTTGAAAAGGATCATCATTGGCTTGGCATCTCTCGTTTTGAACGTTCTCATTATCCATCCTATTTTTTTTTTTTTTTGCAATTGTGATCGTGGCACTGTCGTGATTCTTGAAAGTGAGATCCTCAGACATTACTACTCCCAGGTCCCTTACATTATTTTTCCGCTCTATTGTATGGCCGGAGTCAGTAGTATACTCTGTTCTAGTTATTATCTCCTCCAGTTTTCCATAACGGAGTAGTTGGAATTTGTCCTCATTGAACATCATGTTGTTTACCGTTGCCCACTGGAAAACTTTGTTTATATCTTCTTGGAGGTTAACCGCGTCCTCAGCAGATGACAGCCTCATGCAGATCCTAGTATCGTCTGCAAAGGATGATATGGTGCTGTGGATTACATCTCTGTCTATATCTAATATGAGGATGAGGAACAGGATGGGGGGGCAAGTACTGTGCCTTGTGGAACAGAGCTCTTCACTATGGTAGCCTCCGATTATGCTCTGTTGACCACTACTCTTTGTGTTCGAGTGGTTAGGAAGTTAAAGATCCATCTCCCCACTTTCCCAGTTATTCCTTTAGCACGCATTTTATGGACTATTACGCCATGATCGCATTTGTCAAATGCTTTTGCAAAGTCTGTGTATATTACATCTGCATTCTGATTTTCTTCCAGTGCACCCAAGGCCATATCATAGTGAACAAGTAGTTATGAGAGGCAGGAGCGACCTGCTCTGAACCCATGTTGCCCTGGATTGTGCAGTTTTTGGGAATCCAGGTGATTTGCAATCCTGCTTCCTAGCACTCTTTCAAAGATTTTTATGATGTGGGACGTTAGAGCTATTGGTCTATAGTTCTTAGTTAATGCTTTGCTGCCACCTTTATGAAGTGGGGCTATATTCGTTGTTTTAAGTGACTATGGAATTTCACCATGTCCAAGCTCCTCCTCCATAGTGTACTTAGGGCACGCGAGAGGCGTTTCTTGCAGTTCTTAATGAACACAGAGTTCCACGAGTCTGGGCCGGGGCTGACTTGT
>NC_069443.1:39046137-39062732 GCF_026875155.1 Cherax quadricarinatus | reverse complement strand
GGGGTTCCCGGGATCGCTCTGTCAGTGGGTCATTTTTTAAAACATACTGGTCGGTGATTTGAGCTAACACTTTGAAGGATCTACTGGAAATTATCTACCGAGTAATATGTGATTTGACTGATAAAAAAGTATAACTTGGTGTTGAAGAGCGGTGATATCTGGCAGCCCCTACAAGACGTACAGTCGCCCTCTTTGTTTATCAATCGCTGTATCTGGCTTTTCTATTTTTGTTTTTTCCGTCTCCACCACAATAAATGCTATATTATCACTATAGTTGACTGGTGCAAATATTGGAGGAAGGACGCTTTTTCTGTAGTAATAATTGCTTCTCGTTGTGTATATTGCGACCGCGGGTTTAACTACAGGTTATATGAATTTCACAGTAACGTCTCGTATTTCAAAAAAAAAGAAACTAATGAAAGTCACTCCACTCCACTAAGTACCATTATAATACTGGTTAGTTGCTACTACAACACTGTATTCTGCTATTCACTGGTATCATAGATTATATGCGAGTACACTAGCGGGCCCGGGAAAAGATTTTTTAAAAACAGCTGCCCTGTGGTAAGTTTTCTGGCGATTCTGGCACCTGCCTCTATGGCTTATCACTTCATTTACAAATTCACCTGTTTTCAAATGACACTTTAGCCTTTATCATCAATATATAGGGAGCCACTGTAGTATCCCTTATACACTATGTATACTCAATGCTTTCAGGGAGACTTTCTTTCCTCTGACACAAAGTTCAATTATTATTATTTTTTTCACAAGGGAAACAGGCCTATGATTCCCCTTGGCAGTAAACTTGCTGGGTTTAATGCACACTAATTCTCCTTTTTTGACTCAGTATATAATGTTTTCCGCCCAAGATTGGTTCCAGGCGCTTGGGGATGTATCGTATAGGATTGATGGCACAAATTAAAGTTCTAGAAACGTAAGAGCGACCGTGAAAACACCAGAAAACCGGGAGCACAACGAGGCACGCTGACGTCACGCTACACACGTTTGGGTGATTGTTCAAATCCTACTTTTCTCTCGAAAAGAAAAGGACTCATCGCTGAACAAATCTTTTCGTCAGATACACTTTCTGACGCTAGTCATCTATCCTGAGTAACATTATCTAAAAACGTAGGTTCAGAGGTATTGCTAGGATTTTGGTGCCTTTGGGTTTGCTCGGAAGAGGATACGACTTTGAGTGGGGGCGCCAGCCGCACGACTGCTTTCGTATCTCTTTCTAATTTTGCAATACTCTCTAGCATGTCCTTTTCTGTTAAAATTTGGTACATTTAACTTTCTTCTTCTCGATACCAGATTTCTGTCTAGCCACAGGACAGATTCAGGATTGTGAGTTTTCCTGGTAAAGGTACGAAAAGGGTTACAGTAGCAGGTACATCAGGCCGGCAATGAGCAGCTGATTTAGGTTCCCAAAACTTCTAGGACAATTTTTAGTTCCCTTGTTTCTTTGTGTTTTAGTAGTACAAGTTTGTGAGAAATCTCGTTATTGTCTGCTAATGCTGCAGTTTCCAGAATATCTGAGGTAGTATGATCGATCAGATATTCTTGTATGTCAACAGGCATACAGTTGTTAAACTCTTCGTGTAGTAAAAAACTGAACAAGGCTGTCATAGTTGTTACACTTGGCAGCTCTACACCATCTCTCAAAAGTAACTTTTTTCTCACGAGCAAACTCTCACAAGTTTGATATTGTCGTCGTTGTAACGTACGAAATGCTCTTTGATAACTTACAGGTAACAAGTTATATGTCTCTAGAATAGTTTGTTTGACAGCGTCATAACTATGTACTTGGCAAATGGCAAGGCTGCAGAACACGTTTGAGCTCTTCCGGGTCAAAGCAGTATGCGCAATTTTTGCCCAGTGCTTACGTGGCCAGTTCTTAGCACGTGCCTGGTTCTAAAAACACATCAAAATATGTGTCTAAGTCACTTTCAAAAAATTTTAGGAAACCATGGATGCAGCTTTCTGCACATTAAATGTGTCCTGTGATTTATCAGTCTGTTGTCTTAAAGACGAACATTTTCTCTTTGGGAAAAATCTTCTTCGTTCAATTTCCTCTGTGCCTCAATTTTGTGCAGTCTGCAAAAAAGGAGGCGTTCAAACCTCTCAAAACTTTTCCCTGAGAGATAGGACCGGGGTAATGGAGGAGTGGGAAATTAACATGGTCTGGACGGTCCTTAGGTCGGACACTTCGTCCATCAGTCTCTAGAGTTTTCTAGATCTGGTTAGGATAAGTAGATACAGGTGTAGCATACACAGTACTAGTATTGGGGCTGTGTCATACTACAGCTACATCTGTACTATTGTGTCAGTGAGGCGGGAAAGGGGTGTGAGCGAGAACTGAGCTACACTAGGCTCAGACCGAGGCTCACTTCTGCCTTAGTTGCTCCTTCTTCTAAGTAATCAAATAGGGTCATGTTTCCCTAATTGTGACACTAGGTTTTCTGAATCTGAATCATAATCAGACATCTCTGTATGAGCAGGAAACAATATATCTTTAATTAATGCTCTGACAGTTTCTGTGGTGTAATTCCTGTTATAGTCACACCGAAATACTTGGCTACTTGCCAACACGTCTGAAGTTTTAATGTACTTAACTCAGACAAGTCAAAGTATCAATTAAAATGTTTTCACTTTGGCATACTCACGAAAATAATTGTACTACGAGAGAGTGATTATGGGAAAATATAATCCTAATAGGAATTTTAGTGTTGGTTGTCTTAGAGCTAGAGCTCCATAAACAGTTTTCCATCTCCTTGGATCAAGAGGGCTCAGTCAGGTACATAATCCCCCTGGTATGTTGTACAAGACTAAACTCAAAGTCTACAGATTAGGAAAGTACTCAAAATGTTTTTTTCATAGAAGTATAGTATGTCAAACTGGACAATTTCTCCAACACCCAGGGTCAAAAGCCTCCGGACAGGCCCCCATTTGTTACAAAAAACGCGATTCTAAAAGCTTAGAGTTCTCAGTGAAATTTCTAGAAAGGACTGCCCTTCTAGCATCCAGCCTGTTACTGGGTTTTCGTAACAGTAGTCAGTATCCTTGTCCAAATTAAACATTATAAATCAGTATTATTCAATAGTGCTTCAGGATTACAACTGGTAGGCTACTAAATAGAGAAATTAAAATTTAATAAAAATTTTTTAAGTTAGAGGTATATTATCAAAGTAATAAAATTTACAGCAATCAAAATAAAATCAATCTCTCGAGTTCAATTTATTGTGCTGAAAGCACATATCACATTTATAATTCTTAAGTACCGTCAGGTACATTTAACATTTAATAAGATATTACAAATATGTACAAGTAAGTGTGTGTATGCGTGTGTAAGTGCTCTTAAGTAGTTAGCTATGTCTCAAGACTCGAATAAGACTAAAAACAAGTGACTGACAAAGTTCTCAAATAAACTAACTTCTTGACCGATGGCAACCCCAACAGTCTGCTGAACAACCAAAAAATGCTAAGCCCAATAGCAATGCAATATCAAGCGACAGCGACACAAAAATCAGGAACAGGGAAATAATATAACGCACTAAGTAGGGGGCCATCAGCAGATCCTCCACAAAAGTTACAAAACTCCATAATATGAATCTACGTTCAGCATAGAAAAAAACGCGACTGTGACAATACACAGGGAAAACCCGTACAAAATTAGGTCAGAAGTATAGCTTTAAAGGGCCCGAGATACTCAGAGTGTCTAAGCGACACACAACCTCAGTACAACGTCCCAAAAACACAAAGTCTATACAAGTTCTGTGAACAAAGTTCTACAGAACTAACAAGAATAATGGACAGACAATCTGTCCAAACCCCCAAGCGAGTCTAGAGCAGACTGAAAACTTCACGAGAGGTGAGGACTCCCCCCCTCGATCAGGTGATAGCTACGTGGACAACTGCAGCTTAGAAGCCGGCAGTTATAACGAGCGACAAGCGATAATTACAGTAGTTTGACAATCAAGACTAACTGAGCCATATTATGTACATCCTAACAACATAAGTCAAATAACAATATAACAGTCAAATAATAATATAAAGTCATACATTTACGATTTAGCTATTATCGCAAATATAAGCAATTTATAAAATTAAATGAAAAGGTTAATATACATTACTATATACATAATAATCATTGTAACCATTGTTACAAAAACGCGATTCTAAAAGCTTAGAGATCTCCAGTGAATACTAGAAAGGACTGCCCTTCTAGCATCCACCCTTTGTTACTGGGTTTTCTTTAACAAGTAGTCAGTATCCTTGTCCAATTATCCTTTAAAAATTCGTATGGTTCAATAGTGCTTTGGATTACAACTGGTAGGCTACTAACTAGAGAAAGAAATTAAATTTAATAAATTTATTAAGTCTAGAGGAAATATTATCAAATTAAATTAAATTACAGCAATCAAAATAAAATCAATCTCTCGAGTTCAATATTATTGTGCTGAAAGGACATATCACATTTATAATTCTTAAGTACCGTCAGGTACATTAACATTAATAAGATATTACAATATGTACAAGTGTGTGTATGCGTGTAAGTGCTTTTAAAAGTAGTTAGCTATGTCTCAAGACTCGAATAAACTTAAACAAGTGACTGACAAAGTCTCAAATAAACTAACTTCTTGACCGACTGGCAACCCGAACAGTCTGCTTGAACAAAAAGAATGCTAAGCCAATAGCAATGCAATATCAAGCGACTGCGACACAGAATCAGGAACTGGGAAATAATATAACGACACTAAGTAGGGACCATCAGCAGATCCTCCACAAAAGTTGCAAAACTCCATAATATGAATCTATGTTCAGATAGGAAAACTGTGACTGTGACAATACACAGAAACAGTACAAAATTAGGTCAGAAGCTATAGCTAAGGACCTGAGATGCTCAGAGTGTCTATGTGACTACAACCTCAGTACAACGTCGAAAATCACTAAGTCTATACAATGTTCTGTGAACAGAGTTCTACAGAACTACAAGAATAATGAGACAGACAATCTGTCCAAACCACCAAGCGAGTCTGAACAATCTCTAGTCCAGATAAACTGAACTTTGCTACTAGAGCTCATAGTGAGAGGTGTAGTGGGGTGATGTACTGCGTGACGCAAACACTGTCCTGTCGCAGATCCCCCCCCCACTACACACCTTAAGCTGTTTCATACTCAGATGTTCATACTGCCTCGCATTCCACAACCACTACTTAAGAGTGGAATGCAGTTCCTCTACTATGATCGAGCCTCAACGTGCCCTCCTTGTCAGCGCTATCCAGTTCTACACTGATGTATATAACCACGAGTATTGCAGATACGATACTGTGTTACTGCCCTAGTACTAGGGGCATATCCTAGTGACAGACGCTGTGAAATTATAGAAGTGCTTTGGGAGAGAGTGACTCTAAATAATTTTTATATTATATAATATTGATATGAGTAATCAGTATAATGTGAAAGACATTAATGCAATCTAGTGCGACCCTCTGTCGTGTTGGGGGGGGGGGTGTTGCAACCTGAATGGTTACAATGATTATATGTATATATGTAATGTATATTACCTTTTCATATATTTTATATTGCCTTATATTTGCGATAATAGCTAAATCGTAAATATATTGCTTTATATTCTTATTTGACTTATGTTGTTAGGATGTACATAAAATGTGCTCAGTTAGTCTTGATTGTCAAATACTGTAATTATCGCTTGTCGTCGTTATACTGCCGGCTTCTGAGCTGCGCTGTCCACATTAGCTATCACGTGATCGAGGGGGGGTGTCCTCACCTCTCATGAAGTAGCAGTCTGCTCTAGACTCGCTTGCTGGTGGACAGATTGTCTGTCTCATTATTCTTGTTAGTTCTGTAGAACTTTGTTCACAGAACATTGTATAGACTAAGTGATTTTCGACGTTGTACTGAGGTTGTGTGTCTCGTAGACACTCTGAACATCTCAGGTCCCGAGCTATAGCTTCTGACCTAATTTTGTACTGGTTCTGTGTATTGTCACAGTCACTGTTTTTCCTATGCTGAACATAGATTCAGTATTATGGGAGTTTTGTAACTTTTTGTGGAGGATCTGCTGATGGTCCTACTTAGTGTCGTTATATTATTTCCCAGTTCCTGATTCTGTGTCGCAGTCGCTTGATATTGCATTGCAATACAAGCAGACTGTTCGGGTTGCCAGTCGGTCAAGAAGTTAGTTTATTTGAGGACTTTGTCAGTCACTTGTTTAAGTTTATTCGAGTCTTGAGACATAGCTAACTACTTAAGAGCACTTACACGATACACAAACTTACTTGTACATATTTGTAATATCTTATTAAATGTTAATGTACCAGATGGTACTTAAGAATTATAAATGTGATGTGTGCTTTCAGCACAATAATATTGAACTCGAGAGATTGATTTTATTTTGATTGCTGTGATTAATTTAATTTGATAATATACCTCTAGACAACTTAATGATTAATAAATTTATTAAATTTTAATTTCTCTAGTTAGTAGCCTACCAGTTGTAATCCTGAAGCACTATCGAATTATTCTGAATTCTAATGGATAATTGGAAAAGGATACTGACTACTTGTTACGAAAACCCAGTAACAGGCTGGATGCTAGAAGGGCAGTCCTTTCTAGTATTCACTGGAGATCTCTAAGCTTTTAGAATCGCGTTTTTTGTTAAACCCATTCAGGGGTTGCAACAGGCATGACCTCCAGGAGGTAGTGAGTGGCATAACCTCCAGGAGGTAGTGAGTGGCATGACCTCCAGAATGTTGTGAGAGGCATGACCTCCAGGAGGTAGTGAGTGGCATGACCTCCAGGAGATAGTGAGTGGCATGACCTCCAGGAGGTAGTGAGTGGCATGACCTCCAGGAGATAGTGAGTGGCATGACCTCCAGGAGGTAGTGAGTGGCGTGACCTCCAGGAGGTAGTGAGTGGCATGACCTCCAGGAGGTAGTGAGTGTATCATCCACAATACTAAATAATTCTTCAATAAAATATAAATAAAAACAACAAGTAATATACAACATATAATTTTCTTAAGACAGTTTACAGAGTCAAGCCTAATAATAATATTATTATTATTACTATATGGCAATAAATAATATTACTACTAATAATACTAATAATTATTACTACTTCTACTACTACACCTACTACTACTACTACTACTAATACTACTACTACTACACCTGCTACTACTACTACTATACTACTACTAATACTACTACTACTACTACTAATACTACTACTACTACTACTAATACTACTACTACTACTACTAATAATAATAATAATATTAATAACATACACCCGAGAGAGTTGAATTTACTGTAATCCAAGTTTTATAAATCAAAATTGTCTTAATTAACTGGTTGTGAACATGTTGCACAGAGTGTTATTAACTCTGGTGTATCAGACTTTATACACGTCACAACACAATGATGATGGTGGTGATGGTGGTGGTTGTGATGATAGTGGTGGTGGTGGTGGTGATGATGGTGGTGATGGTGGTGGTGGTAATGGTGGTGATGGTGGTTTTGGTGATGGTGGTGGTGGTGATGGTGGTGGTGGTGGTGGTGGTGATGGTGGTGTGGTGGTGATGGTGGTGGTGGTGATGGTGGTGATGGTGGTGATGGTGGTGGTGGTGATGGTGGTGGTGGTGATGGTGGTGGGTGGTGGTGATGGTGGTGGTGGTGATGGTGGTGGTGGTGATGGTGGTGGTGGTGGTGATGGTGGTGATGGTGGTGATGGTTGATGGTGGTGATGGTGGTGGTGGTGATGGTGGTGGTGGTGGTGATGGTGGTGTGGTGGTGATGGTGGTGGTGATGGTGGTGATGGTGGTGATGGTGGTGATGGTGGTGTGGTGGTGGTGGTGGTGGTGGTGATGGTGGTGGTGGTGGTGATGGTGGTGTGGTGGTGGTGGTGGTGATGGTGGTGGTGGTGATGGTGGTGATGGTGGTGATAGTGGTGATGGTGATGGTGGTGGTGGTTGATGGTGATGGTGGTGATGGTTGGTGATGGTGGTGATGGTGGTGGTGGATGGTGGTGGTGGTGATGGTGTGATGGTGGTGATGGTGGTGATGGTGGTGATGGTGGTGGTGGTGATGGTGGTGGTGATGGTGGTGATGGTGGTGGTGGTGGTGGTGGTGGTGGTGGTGATGGTGGTGGTGGTGGTGATGGTGGTGATGAGTGGTGGTGGTGTGATGGTGGGGGTGGTGATGTGATGGTGGTGATGGTGGTGATGGTGGTGATGGTGATGGTGGTGGTGGTGATGGTGGTGATGGTGGTGAGATGGTGGTGTGATGGTGTGGTGGGTGATGATGGTGGTGATGGTGGTGATGGTGGTGATGGTGGTGATGGTGGTGATGGTGGTGATGGTGATGGTGGTGGTGGTGGTGATGTGGTGTGGTGATGTGTGTGATGGTGGTGATGTGGTGGTGGTGGTGATGGTGGTGGTGGTGGTGATGGTGGTGGTGGTGGTGATGGTGGGATGTGGTGTGTGGTGGTGGTGGTGTTGGTGGTGATGGTAGTGTGGTGTGATGGTGTGATGTTGGTGGTGTGATGGTGGTGGTGTGTGATGGTGGTGATGGTGAGGTGGTGATGGTGGTGGTGGTGGTGGTGATGGTGTGGTGGTGGTGATGGTGTGTGTGTGGTGTGATGGTGGTGGTGGTGGTGATGGTGTGATGGTGGTGATGGTGGTGGTGGTGATGGTGGTGGTGGTGTGGTGATGGTGGTGGTGTGATGGTGTGTGGTGGTGGTGACTGGTGGTGGTGGTGATGGTGGTGATGGTGGTCGGGTGATGGTGGTGATGGTGGTGGTGGTGGAGTGATGGTGATGGTGGTAATGGTGATGGTGGTGATGGTGGTTGATGGTGGTGGTGATGGTGATGGTGGTGGTGGTGGTGATGGTGATGATGGTGGTGATGGTGATGGTGGTGTGGTGGTGGTGGTGGTGATGATGATGGTGATGGTGGTGGTGGTGATGGTGATGATGGTGGTGATGGTGGTGGTGGTGGTGATGATGGTGGTGTGATGGTGGTGGTGGTGGTGGTGATGATGGTGGTGATGGTGGTGGTGGTGGTGGTGATGATGGTGGGTGATGGGGGGTTTGGTGGGTGGTGGTGGTGATGATGGTGGTGATGGTGGTGGGGGTGAAGAAACACACAACGAAAGAAATTTCACCTGTGAATCAAACTTCTTCATTAAATAGTTTTTACAACTGTCTTTTTTATCACTTTCTCTGTGTCATATATCTGTGCAAATAGTACACCATATCATTTAGGCATGATAACCCAAACTGTTACTGCCAGGTCGCAGGCAAACCTGCGATGGTCACGTACTATCACTGTTTCCTTAATGTCAGGTATTCTTTAATCCTCTGCAGTGCCTCTTCTGTTACTCTGTGCTGCTCTGCCCGTGCCTCTTCTGTTACTCCTGTGCTGCTTGCAGTGCCTCTTTGTTACTCCCGCTGCTGCTCTGCAGTGCCTCTTCTGTTACTCCTGCTGCTGCTCTGCGTGCCTTTTTCTGTTCTCCTGCTGTGCTCTGCAGTGCTCTTCAGTTACTCCTGCCTGCTGCTCTGCAGTGCCTCTTCTGTTACTCCTGCCTGCTGCTCTGCAGTGCCTCTTCTGTTACTCCTGCCTGCTGCTCTGCAGTGCCTCTTCTGTTACTCCTGGCCCGCTGCTCTGCAGTGCCTCCTTCTGTTACTCCTGCTGCTGCTCTGCAGTGCCTCTTCTGTTACTCCTGCTGCTGCTCTGCAGTGCCTCTTCTGTTCTCCCGGGCCCGTGCTCTGCGTGCCTCTTCTGTTACTCTGCCTGCTGCTCTGCAGTGCCTCTTCTGTTACTCCCGCTGTTGCTTGCAGTGCCCCTTCTGTTACTCCCGCCTGCTGCTCTGCAGTGCCTCTTCTGTTACTCTGCCCGTGCTCTGCAGGGCCCCTTCTGTTACTCCTGCCTGTGCTCTGCAGTGCCTCTTCTGTTACTCCTGCCTGTGCTCTGAGTGCCTCTTCTGTTACTCCTGCTGCTGCTCTGCAGTGCCTTTCTGTTACTCCTGCCTGCTTCTCAACTTTTGTACTAATCTCTTTGCGGAAACTGTATTGAAAGCCTTTTATACAATAAATGCAGTTGTGTTCACCATTGTAAATAATCACATGTGTAGTATTTAATGTAAGTTCATCTTGTGAAGATGTTGACATGTGTAATTTGTGCTCACCTCTGTAAATGTTTGATGAGTTGTGTGTGTAAATTATCTTGGTTAATGCTTAAGTCTTACTGGATGTGTTGACGCGTGATCACCCTCGGGCATGTTCACAACCATACGGGTTTGTGAGAATTGTGGTAGTGAATATTGTGTGATTATTGTGTCTTTTTTATTTTTTTTTGGAGGGTACTGTGGTAGTTATTGTTGTATTGCTGTAGTGGTCGGCAGGTATAATGATGGTAAATAATGGTTAGGGGTATTGTGGTGGGAGTTTTTGTGTTAAAGATGACAGTACTTTATCTTGGGGAAATTGTGGTGGTGCGAGTGCTGGAAGTGGTGAGGGGGCACTCACGTTGCTAGTAATGGTGATGGTGTAAATGGTGCTTGTGGTGGCGGTGATGCTGGTGGTGATGCTATTGAGAGGAGTGGTGGTGACGGTGATGCTAGTGGTGGTGATAATCGTGAACTGCAGTGGTGGTAGTATTATAGTGGTTTGTTAAGTGATGTTTAACAAGACACATAAACACCACCTCGGTATCTGCTCTGATAGACTTTTTCGTCTTCACAGCAGACATCATAAATCTAATATTGTGCCTCGGAAGAAGTGAAGAGATGGAGAAAGTAGAAGACATGCTCACATGGGGACGGGGTTCACTAGTGGAGTAAAGCAGAACCATAATTTGGGGCCGGATATTTAGCTCACTTCATTGGCCTAAAACTACTTACGCAAGTATGTGACCACGTGCACTTACATACCCACGTACGTGTGTGTGTGTGTATATGTGTGTGTGTATATATGTGTGTGTGTGTGTGTGATGTATACTTTATGTCTATTCTCGTATGGCTTTGTATGTGTCGCTTTTGTTTCCTGTTGCTACTCTTATCGGGTTTTAATTTACCAGTGGACACTTAAAAAGTCTGAATAAAAATAAGAGCTTCACCTCAGACAAAATAATTTACTCTGCAAATAAAAATTAGTTTATTGTAGTTTAAAAGATAGAAATATATTCTTTCTCTTCTAATCTTCTTGCCCAGGTAGTATATTTCTTGAGAGGAAGTGCCTAGAGTGCCAGTGCCAGTGCCACAAGTGACCACTCCAACTTTAGTAAGGAGATAATTTTTATAAATACGGTATAAATAACGAGGCTCAGTATTGTCCAGTAAAAATTGAAAAATTCTCCTAAAATGTTGTGGATTTATGTAATCAATAAAGTATAATAATTTCATATAAAAACAACATATAAAAACAGATTTTTAACTGCAAATCCTTCCATTATCTTCAAGATTTATCGTAATTTACCGTCATTTATAAGAGTCATATTTACAACATAAATTATATCAAGGGGACATCAGAAGAGACATTTACGAGTCATTTAATTTAGAAATTAATAATACAATTTCATTAAAAATGGAAAACTAGGACATACACAGCCTAGATTTAATCATAATCTGCCATTAACAAACACCAACTTTGAAGTTAACCTCAAGAACATTTCTTGTTATTATATAGCCAATATTCTGCGTTTAAAAGTTCAAAGACAGGAACGTGCCTGAAATACTGCATTTGTGTAAGCTGTGAGAATATTGATGAATCTTTTATACAGTAATAATTTATGTAATAACTAAATTAATTATTAACAAAAATAAAGAAAATCAAAGTGGATGTTGTATAGGTGGTAGACAGTGTTAAAGTGGTCTCCACCAGTACCCTGGTGGTACTGGTGGACCTAGTACCCAGCCAGCTGTTGCCCGTTGAACTTGCTAATTCCTCTCCATCAACTTGAGATAAGACTTTTCAATGGTGCAAATCCGTCCCAGAACCATGATATATGAAAGGGAAACCCGTCCAGAACGATGAAATATGAGAAGGAAACCCGTCCAGAACAAGGAAAAATGAGAACAAAACCCGTAAAGAACAATTAAATATGAGAACGAAATCCATCAAGAACAATGAAATATGAGAAGGAAACACGTCCAGAACAATGAAATATGGCCGCGAAACCCGTCCAGACCAATGAAATATGAGAAGGAAACCCGTCCAGAACATTGAAATATGAGAAGGAAACCCGTCCAGAACAATGAAACATGAGAGGGAAACCCGTCCACAACAATGAGATATAAGAGGGAAACGCGTCCAGAACAACGAAATATGACAGGGAAACCGGACTAGAACAATGAAATATGACAGGGAAACCCGTCAAGAACAATGAAATATGAAAGGAAAACCCGGCCAGAACAATGAAATATGACAGGGAAACCCGTCCAGAACAATGAAATATGACAGGGAAACCAGTCCAGAACAAAGAAATATGAGAACGAAACCCGTAAAGAACAATGAAATATGAGAACGAAACCCGTAAAGAACAATGAAATATAAGAACGAAACCCCTCTAGAACAATGAAATATGAGAAGGAAACCCGTCCAGAACAATGAAATATGACAGGGAAACCCGTCCAGAACAATGAAATATGACAGGGAAACCCGTCCAGAATAATGAAATGTGACAGAGCAACCCGTATAAAAGAAAGAAATATGATAGGTAAACGCGTGCAGAACAATGCAATATGACAGGGAAACCGTTCAGAACAATGAAATAAGGCAGGGAAACCTCTCCAGAGCAATGAAATATCAGAAGGAAACCCGTCCAGAAGAATGAAATGTGACAGGGAAACCAGTCAAGAACAATGAAATATGACAGGGAAACCCGTCCAGAACAATGAAATATTGCAGGGAAACCCGTCCAGAACAATGAAATATGAGAAGGAAACTCGTCAAGAACAATGAAATATGACAGGGAAATCCGTCCAGAACAATGAAATATGACAGTGAAACCCGTCCAGAACAATGAAATATGAGAAGGAAACTCGTCAAGAACAATGAAATATGACAGGAAAAAACGTCCAGAACAATGAAATATAACAAGGAAATCCGTCCAGAACAATGAAATGTTACAGGGAAACCCGTCCAGAACAATGAAACATGACAGGGAAACCCGTCCATTACAATGAAATATGACAGGGAAACCGGTCCAGAACATTGAAATATGGCCGGAAAACCGGCCAGAACAATGAAATATGACAGGGAAACCAGTCCAGAACATTGAAATGTGAGAGTGAAACCCGACCAGAACAATGAAATATGACAAGGAAACCCGTCCAGAACAACGAAATATGAGAAGGAAACCCGTCAAGAAAAATGAAATTTGAGAGGGAAATCCGTCCATAACAATGAAATATGAGAAGGAAACCAGTCCAGAACAATGAAGTATGAGAGGGAAACCCGTCAACAAGAATGAAATATGACACGGAAACCCGTCCAGAAGAATGAAATATGACAGGGAAACCCATCCAGAACAATGAAATATGAGAAGAAAACTTTTGAAGAACAATGAAATATGACAGAAAAACCCGTCCAAAACAATGAAATATGAGAAGGAAACTATCCAAGAACATTGAAATATGACAGGGAAACCAGTCCAGAACAATGAAATATGAGAGGGAAACCCGTCCAGAAGAATGAAATATGACAGGGAAACCCGTCCAGAACAATGAAATATGAGAAGGAAACTCTCCAAGAACAATGAAATATGACAGGGAAACCCGTCCAGAACAATGAAATATGAGAAGGAAACTCTCCAAGAACAATGAAATATGACAGGGAAACCCGTCCAGAACAATGAAATATGAGAAGGAAACTCGTCAAGAACAATGAAATATGACAGGGAAAACCGTCCAGAACAATAAAATATGACAAGGAAACCCGTCCAGAATAATGAAATATGACAGGGAACCCCGTCCAGAACAATGAAACCTGACAGGGAAACCCGTCCATAACAATGAAATATGAAAAGGAAACCAGTCCAGAACCATGATATATGACAGGAAAACCCGTCCAGAACAATGAAATATGAGAAGGAAACCCGTCCAAAAGAATGAAATATGACATGGAAACCCGTCCAGAACAATGAAAAATGACAAGGAAACTCGTCAAGAACAATGAAATATGACAGGGAAAACCGTCCAGAACAAAGAAATATGACAAGGAAACCCGTCCAGAACAATGAAATATGACAGGGAAACCAGTCCAGAACCATGCGATATGACAGGGAAACCGTCCAGAACAATGAAATATGACAGAAAAACCCGTCCATAACAATGAAATATGACAGGGAAACCAGTCCAGAACCATGCGATATGACAGGGAAACCGTCCAGAACAATGAAATATGACAAGGAAACCGGTTCAGAACATTGAAATAAGACAGAGAAACCCCTCCGGAACAATGAAATATGAGAAGGAAACCCGTCCAGAAAAATGAAATATGGGAAGGAAACCCCTCCAGAACAAGGAAATGTGAGAAGAAAACCCGTCCAGAACAAGGAAATATGAGAACGAAACCCGTAAAGAGCAATGAAATATGAGAAGGAAATCCGTCCAGAACAATGAAATATGGCCACGAAACCCGTCCAGAACAATGAAACATGAGAAGGAAACCCGTCCAGAATATTGAAATATGAGAAAGAAACCCGTCCAGAACAATGAAACATGAGAGGGAAACTCGTCCAGAACAATGAGATATAAGAGAGAAACGCGTCCGAAAACGAATTTCGACAGGGAAACCGGTAGAACAATTTAAATATGATGGGAAAGCGTCCAGAACAACGAAATTGTGAGGAAACCCCTCCGAACAAGGAAATGCGAGAAAGGAAACCCGTCCAGAAAAGGAAATTGGAAAGAAACCTGTAAAGAACAATGAAATATGAGAAAGAAACCCCCCAAGAACAATGAAATATGAGAAGGGAAACCCCTCCAGAACTACGAATTGGAAGAACCCGTCCAGAACAATGAAATTTAGAGGGAAACCCCGTCCAAAAATACGAAATTTGGAAGTAAAACCCCTCCGAAAAATGAAAATGAGAGGGAAACCCGCCCTAACAATGAAAAATATGAGAAGGAAACCAGTCCAGAACGATGAAAATGAGGGGAAAAACCCCCCCAGAACAATGAATATGGGGACGGAAACCGTCCGAACAATGAAAATGTGCAGGGAAACCCTCAGAATACGAAATATGGAAATAACCCGTCCCGAACAATGAAATATACAAGGGAAAACCCGTCCAGAACTAAAAGAAATAGGAAGGAACTCGTCAAAGAACAACGAAATAGACAGGAAAACCCCTCCAGAACAATGAAAAGGGGAAGGAAACTCGTCCCGAACAATGAAATATGACAGGGAAACCCCTCCAAAAAATGAAATATGAGACGGAAAAACCCCTCCGAAAAATGAAATGTGAAGGGAAACCCCTCCCGAACAATGAAATTTACAAAGAAAATAGTCCGATCTCGTATGACAGGGAAAACCCTCCCAAAAAAAGTGAAAATTGACAGGGAAACGTCCAGACAATGAAATATGACAAGGAACCGTGTAGAACAATGAAAATATGTTAGGGAAAAACCCGTCCATAACAAGGAAAAAAGAAACGAAACCGTTTTAAAAAAAAAATGAAAAAATGAGAACGAAACCCGTTTAAAAAAAAAAGAAATATGAGATCGAAAACCCCCAAAGAACCCTGAAATATGAGAAGGAAACCCGTCCGAACAAGAAATTGACAGGGAAACCGCCCGAAATTGAAAAAGTGGAGTGAAACCCCCACCAGAACAATGAAATATGACAAGGAAACCGTCCCGAACAACGAAAAAACGAGAAGGAAACCCGTCAAGAAAAAAGAAAAATGAGAGGGAAAACCCCTCCCTAACCCAAAGAAATATGAGAAAGGGAAACCCGTCCGAAAAGAAAATATCAGAGGGAAACCCCTCAAAAGAATGAAAAATTTTACCGGAAACCCGTCCAAAAGAATGAATATGTCAGGGGAAAACCCCTCCAGAACAATAAATATGAGAAAAAAACTTTTGAAGAACAATGAAATATGACAGTGGAAACCGTCCAGAAAAACGAAATGGAAGGGAAACCGTCCAGAAGAATGAAGATGACAGGGGAAACCGTCCCGAGCAATGCAATGTGACAGGGAAACCGTTCAGAAGAATTTTAAATTAAGAAGGGAAACCTCCAGAAAAATGAAATTGAGAAAGGAAACTCCCAAGAACAATGAAATTGACAGGGAAAACCGTCAGAAAAAATGAAAATATGGGCAGGGAAAAACCCCCCAGAAAAATGAAATATGACAGGGAAAAAACCCCTCCAGAACAATGAAATTGGAAAGGGAAATCTCCAAGAACAATGAAAATGACACGGAACCCGTCCCGAACAATGAAAAAATGAAGGGAAAAACCCCCCAGAAAAATGAAATATGAGAAGGAAATCGTCAAGAACAATGAAAATTCAAGGAACCCTCAGAACAATGAAATATGACAAGGAAAAAACCGTCCAAAGAAAATTAA
>NC_069443.1:39030376-39045637 GCF_026875155.1 Cherax quadricarinatus | reverse complement strand
ATCAGAAGCTTGGAGCTTGAATCACAAGCGATGAAGACTACTCACGTGGCTTGCTCGAGTACTGGGGTAAGACACCTGGGTTAGTTGCTAGCTGGCTTATCTTAACCCTTCACACAGAATGGCTTGATAACTTCTCACGATGAGCACAACAGAGGTGGAAGCTGGCTTGGCAGGCAAGGAATTGGATGAAGTAGACTAGGCTCGACTGGGCTTCCTCACCACAGACTGGAAGCTGGCTTATTTTGCAAACTCGGGTCAACCCCTCGGGAGTGATGCAAATAAGCAGACACACTAATACAAAGAGACTGACCAGTGGATGGTGTAGAAGCTGGTAGGAGCTTGGGCGAGTAGCTGACTTGAGGTAGCAGGCTGGCTAGGTCGGCCTATTGGTGACACGAAATGGCCGTCTTGCTGGTCGAAATTTATCTCCAGAAATCGCTGTAATCATCAGAATTACAGGCCCTCCGATGCCACCCTTTATCGTAAGGGGTTCTTAAATGGAGATATCGAGGGTTGAAGGTAGACACACTTGTTGGATGGTAACATATATATTGTCAGACTGTGATGATGAATGTGGAGCCCAGCCTCTGCCTGTCTTCGCCTGTAGGTCTATGCCGACTGAGAGGGAGGCAGAGGTACGAGCCTACACATGCGCATCCCGTGACGTCACACAAAGTCACAGGCCTACAAGGGATCTCGTATCTAAAGCACATGGACGATACTAATATGCTATGCTATATAACACAGGGATCAGCAACTATGCTGACAATACTTCCTAACATCCTTTTGACTCACCTGAGTCTTCAGCTTCCAGTTGTGACCACTTGTTTCTGTGTCCCATCTCTGGAACATCCTGTCTGTGTCCACCTTGTCTATTCCATGCAGTATTTTGTATGTCGTTATCATGTCTCCCCTGACCCTCCTGTCCTCCAGTGTCGTCAGACCGATTTCCCTCAACCTTTCTTCATAGGACATTCCCCTTAGCTCTGGAACTAGCTTTGTTGCAAACCTTTGCACTTTCTCTAATTTCTTGAAGTGTTTGACCAGGTGTGGGTTCCAGACTGGTGCTACATACTCCATTATGGGCCTGACGTACACAGTGTATAAAGTCTTGAACGATTCCTTACTGAGGTACCGGAACGCTATTCTCAGGTTTGCCAAGCGCCCATATGCCGCAGCAGTTATCTGGTTGATGTGTGCTTCTGGCGATGTACTCGGTATTATACTCACTCCTAGGTCTTTCTCCTTGTGTGAGGTTTGAAGCCTTTGGCCACCTAGCCTATACTCTGTCTGCAGTCTTCTTTGCCCTCCTCCGATCTTCATGACTTTGCATTTGGCGGGGTTAAATTCTAGGAGCCAGTTTCTGGACCACACATCCAGCCTGTCCAGGTCTCTTTGTAGACATGTCTGGTCCGCTTCTGATTTAATTCTCCTCATTAACTTCACCTCATCTGCAAACAGGGACACTTCTGAGTCTATCCCTTCCGACATGTTCACATATACCAAGAATAGCACTGGTCCCAGGACTGACCCCTGTGGGACCCCGCTCGTCACTGGCGCCCACTGTGATACCTCATCATGGACCATGACTCGCTGTTGCCTCCCTGTTAGGTATTCTCTGATCCCTTGCAGTGCCCTTCCTGTTATACGTGCCTGTTCCTCTAGCTTCTGTACTAATCTCTTGTGAGAAACTGTGTCGAAGGCCTTGCAGTCCAAGAAAATGCAATCAACCCACCCCTCCCTCTCATTTCTTACTTCAGTTACCTTGTCGTAAAACTCTAGTAGGTTTGTGACACAGGATTTGCCTTCCATGAATCCGTGCTGGCTCTCGTTTATAATCTTGTTCCGCTCCAGGTGCTCCACTACTCTCCTCCTGATAATCTTTTCAAAGACTTTGCATACTATACATGTCAGTGACACTGGTCTATAATTTAGTGCTTCATTTCTGTCTCCCTTCTTAAAGATGGGGACTACATTTGCCTTTTTCCATACTTCAGGTAGTTGCCCAGTTTCAAGGGAAGTGTTCAAGATTTTGGTTAGTGGCACACGTAGTGTCCCTGCTCCCTCTCTAAGGACTCATGGAGAGATGTCCGGTCCCACCGCCTTTGAGGTATCAAGGTCACTTAGGAGCTTCTCCACCTCCTCCTCAGTTGTGTGTAATTCATCCAACACTTGTTGGTATATCCCTTGTTACTCTATGCCACAGTTTTGTCTTTCCATTGTCCCTTCAGCCTCCACTGTAAATACTTCCTGAAATCTCATGTTGAGCTCCTCACGTACCTCCTGGTCGTTTCTTGTGAGCTCCCCACCTTCTTTCCTCAGCCTGATTACCTGGTCCTTGACTGTTGTCTTCCTCCTGATGTGGCTGTAGAGTAGTTTCAGGTCAGACTTGACTTTCGATGCTATGTCATTTTCATACTGCCGCTGCACCTCCCTTCTTATCTGCGCATACTCGTTTCTGGCTCGTCGACTAATCTCTTTATTCTCCTGAGTCCTTTGCCTTCTGTACTTTTTCCATTCTCTAGAGCACTTAGTTTTTGCCTCCCTGCACCTTCGGGTAAACCAAGGGCTCATTCTGTCCTTCCCATTATTTCTGTTACCCTTGGGAACAAACCTTTCTTCTACTTCCTTGCATTTTGTTGTTACAAAGTCCATCATTTCGTTTACTGATTTTCCTACCAACTCCTGTTCCCACTGAACCTCCTGCAGGAAGGTCCTCATTCCTGTGTAGTCCCCCCTTTTATAGTTTAGCTTTTCCCTTTCTACTCCTGTTACCCTCTCCACTTTTAGCTCCACGATGTATTCAAAGCTCATAGCTACGTGGTCACTAGCTCCAAGGGGCCTTTCATATGTGATGTGCTGAATGTCTGAGCTACTCTGGGTTAACACGAGGTCCAGTCTTGCTGATTCATCCTCCCCTCTCTCTCTGGTAGTATAGGCCTTACATACACTGTGTACAATGTCGTGAATGACTCCTTACTCAGATGTCTAAATGCCAATCTCAGGTTTGCCAATCTCCCATATGCTGCAGCAGTTATTTGATTGATGTGTGCCTCAGGGAACATGTTCGTTATCATGCTTACCCCAAGACCCTTTTCTTTAACTGACGTTTGCAGCTGTTGGTTTCCTAACCTGTACTCCGTCTGTAGTCTTCTGTGTCCTTCCCCAATCTTCATGACCTTACACTTACTGGGGTTAAACTCCAGGAGCCATTTGTCGGACCATACTTGTAGTTTGTCCAGATCCCCTTGTAATCTTAACTGATCCTCGCCCACTTGTATTCTCCTCATCAGTTTTACATCATCAGCGAACAGTGACACTTCTGAATCTATTCCTTCCTCCATGTCATTCACGTATACAAGAAACAGCACCGAGGCTAGGACTGAACCTTGTGGAACCCCACTCGACACATCCGCCCACTCCGACACTTCAGCACGTACCAACACACGTTGTTTCCTTCCTGTCAGGTATTCTCTGATCCATTGCAGTACTTTCCCCGTTATTCCTGTCTGCTCTAATTTTTGCACCAGTCTCTTGTGTGGTACTGTGTCAAAAGCCTTCTTGCAATCCAAAAAGATGCAATCTACCCATCCCTCTCTCTCCTGTCTTACTTCTGTTACCTTATTGTAGAACTCAAGTAAATTTGTGACACAGGATTTCCCATCTCTGAAGCCGTGCTGACTGTCATGTATGAGCCCAATCTTTTCAATGTGTTCCACTACTTTTCTCGTGATAATCTTTTCCATGACTTTACATACTATACAAGTCAGTGACACTGGTCTGTAATTTAATGCTGCCTGTCTGTCCCCTTTCTTAAAAATTGGAACTACATGTGCTGTCATCCACGCCTCAGGCAACTGCCCTGTTTCTATAGATTTACTGAAGATTGCTGCTAATGGCACACACAGTTCCTCTGCTCCCTCTCTCAGTATCCATGGAGATATGTTATCTGGACCCACCGCCTTTGAGGTAACGAGTCCGTCTAGCAGTTTCTTCACCTCTACCTTGGTTATGTGTATTGTGTCCAGCACCTGCTGGTGCACCCTACCTCCACAGTTTGCAGGAAGCATTCCTGACTCTATTGTGAATACTTCTCTAAATCTTTTGTTTAGTTCATCACATACTTCTTGGTCACTCTTCGTCAGCTCCCCTCCTTCTTTCCTCAGTCGATTACCTGGTCCTTGACTGTTGTTTTTCTCCTAATGTGACTGTATAACAACTTTGGTTCAAATTTGACTTTTGATGCTATGTCGTTCTCGTATTGCCTCTGGACCTCTCTCCTTATCCCTGCATATTCGCTTCTGGTTCTTCTGCTCAGCTCCTTGTTTTCTTGAGTCCTTTGCCTTCTATACCTTTTCCATGGTCTAGCACACTTGGCTTTGGCCTCTTTACACCTCCAGTTTAACCATGGGCTCACTCTGGTCTTACCATTTTTTCTGTTGCCCTTTGGTATGAACCTTTCCTCTGCCTCCCTGCACTTAGTGGTTACTATTTATATCATTTCATTTACTGTCTTTCCATCTAGTTCTCTTTCCCATTGCACTTCATACAGGAAACTTCTCATTCCTGTGTAGTCCCCTTTTTTGAAGTTTGGTTTCTCCCCTTGTTCTCGTGCTGCTGCATTCTCCACTGTTAACTCGACAAGACATTCAAAACTCAGGACATCATGATCACTAGCGCCAAGGGGTCTTTCGTGGGTGATATCCCTTATGTCTGAACTATTCAAGGTGAATATGAGATCCAGCCTTGCTGCAACATCCTCTCCTCTCTCTCTGGTTGTATCCCTAACATGTTGATGCATGAAGTTCTCCAATACAGTCTCCAACATCTTAGCCCTCCATGTTTCTGGTCCCCCATGTGGCTCTAGGTTTTCCCAGTCAATCTCTTTATGAATGAAATCCCCCATTATAAGCAATTTTGTCCTACCCATATGAGCCCGCCTGGCCACTTCAGCTAGTGTATCCACCATTCACCAATAACTCATTACAGTTGTGACCCGGTATGGAAGTGTGAATTGCTCATTACTCTATAATTTGTTCATGATTGTAGCCATGTATAAACGTAAGTAACCATTCTTACAGGATTCATTACCTTTGTGCCTAGTTCAGCTATCAAAACTTTGGGGGCCCAGTCCCTGGACCCATTACGTACCTCTGTAATCTGTAAATACCTTTGTAACTTGTCATGATTGTGACCAGACCTACCTGGATTTCATTACCTTTGTAAATTGTGAGTTCATTACCTTCGTTAATTGTGAGTTCATTACCTCTGTAATTTGCTCAGTTATCAAAACTTTGGAGTCAAGTCCCTGGACCAATTATGTACCTCTGTAATCTTTTGACTACCGCCCAAAGGATGGGTATGGGGTGCATAATAAACATATTAAACTAAAACTAAAGGTGAAGGCGTGGCAGCTGCCAGCTCTGTCTGGTGGGAGGGGCTGTTGGTTGTTTTCACCTGGAGCCCTCCGGGTGCCCAGACACCCACCATGTGCACAGATGTTGAAACTTGAGGAACTGAGTGCACACTGCCTGTGGAACACCTGACAGCTGCCTCGCTGTCGAACTCCACAATGCTGTCCCTGCAGTGGAAGTTCCCGTGAGCCCGGCGCACCCTGTGCCATCGCTGACATCGTAGGCTGGGAGGGAAAAAGTACCCTCTACAGTTGGGGTGGCGCTGGGAGGGTGCAGTGTGGTAGAATCTGCACTATCTTCCATGTGTGGGTGAGGAGGGTAGGCGGACGGTCCAAACACTCACCCACGCCCCTACCACAACACTCTTATCTCCACAACCATACACCACTGCGCTCTCACCCCCTCTCTGCTGTTTTTTTTATGAATTTAGTGTGAATTCTTTGCCAGAGCTGTGTATCCGAGTGCCTGAGGTCACTCGAAGCCACGTGGATCACGAAGCCACATGTGGACAAGTCATGTGGAGCGAGCCACGTGAGTTATCCTAGCCACATATTGTCACCATGCTGCCCGCATCCCTTCCCTGACGTCACATGGCGGTGTGCTAAAACATCGTGGTCCAAGGCAGTGAGTCTTGGAGGCATCACTGCACGCCTTCCTGCGTCTGGACAGATAATGCCACATAGGAGGCATCGCTACAGCTGAGCTGTGACGTAACTGGGTATGATCTCCTCTGGAACAGTGAATCAGTCATCGTAGTAGTCACTGCAGGGTTCACTCATCCTGGGGCACAACCTGCTAGTGCTCTCGAGTGAAGCATCGTCAGTAGTTTGCAATGTGCAGGACTTCTTCTGACAAGAGACTCAGGAGGACCTTTCTCAACTGATACTGTCACTGCCGGCGAATGAAGTGAGTTGTGGCAGGGACGACTCAGATGAAACATCTGGGAGTCGTAGCAGTGAACGAGCTAGCAGTCAAAGTGACATCATTTTTGTGCAGGCTTAGACTAACGTCTGCTATGCCTCCAACTGTCCAGATAATGGCATCGTCAAGCTGCAGTAGCCTTGTTGGCAGGAGACTGTCTGACTCTTGTCACAGCTTCATTGAGCAGCCTGCACAAAGATAATGCCACTTTCACTGCTATCTCTCTCGCTCTAGTTACAGTGTATGCTGTACAACTCCCAGATGTTTCACCTGAGTCGTCCCTGCCACGACTCACTTCACTCGCCGGCAGTGACATCCCCAGTTACAGTACCAGCCGAGAAATGTCCTCCTGAGTCTCTTGCCAGAAGTCCTTCCCAGTTCCCAAGTACTGACAACGCTTCACTGGAAGGCACCAACAGGTTGTGCCCCAGGATGAGTGAACCCTGCAGTGACTACTACAATGACTGATTCACTATTCCCGAGGAGACCATACCCTGTTATGTCACAGCTCAGCCACAGCAACGTCTTGTGTGTGGCATTACCTGTCCAAATGCAGGAAGGCAAGCAGTGATGCCCCCAAGGCTCACTGTCTTGGACCACGATGTTTTAGCACACCCCCACCTTTTTTTTCCTTCCCCCCCAGTATATACAGTAGACCGTAATTTAACACAGTAGTTACGTTCCTGAAAACACCGTGTTAGGTAAAAACTGTGTTAGATGAACTGAAGAACTTATGGGAAAAATAGGGTTACGTTCCTGAGAGCCGCAAAAAAGCCAAAACTTTTTTTTAGGCCTCCACATCTTGCAAAAATAAAAGTGAATATGTAATTGAAGTTCATTGTTGTGATGTATTATGTTATTTTTACTTTCAAGACTACAAATGTAAGAGAAATAACAATATTTCTTACCTTAAATTGTGGATGCTGGTGTTTGTGGATGATTGTGAAGAGAGTGGAGAGTTATGGTGTGGTCCTACTGGGCTGAGGTGGATGGTAGAGGTTCTGGTACTGAAGTTGATGGTTGTACTGGAGTGTCTAACTTTGCCATTCAGTCAATCAAGTCATTCAGCAAGTCAGTCAAGTCATTCAGTAAGTCAGTCAAGTCATTCAGTAAGTCAGTCAAGTCATTCAGTAAGTCAGTCAAGTCGTTTAGTAAATCAGTCAAGTTGTTCAGTAATTCAGTCAAGTCGTTCAATAAGTCAGTCAAGTTGTCCATTAAGTCAGTCAAGTCATTCAGTAAGTCAGTCAAGTCGTTCAGTAAGTCAGTCAAGTCATTCAGCAAGTCAGTCAAGTCATTCAGTAAGTCAGTCAAGTCATTCAGTAAGTCAGTTAAGTCATTCAGTAAGTCAGTCAAGTCACTCAGTAAGTCAGTCACTCAGTCATTCAGTAAGCAGTCAGTCAGTCAGCCAGTCAGTCAGTCACACAAACTTATGTTTACCTTTTTTTATGTGTACAAAGTAACCCTTCATTATGGCCACAGGATGTCTTGTCTAATATCTTTGTTTCCTTCGTTAATTCTAAGACTTAAATGTTTACACCTTTTCTTGCCACTTTGAGCAACACTGGTATGCTAACTGGGTGTCATGATTGCTTGGCAGATACAAGATGTAGCAGTTAAAAGATCAAAACACAATTCAGAAACACAAGCTTGTAGCAGTGAAGTTGGACTGGGCATGTATGAAGTACGAATGCTGGGATGGTGGGGTGGTGTCGGGTGGGGGGGGGTGGGGGCTGGGGATGACGGGAGGTCTTCCCCAGCTGTACCACAACAAGGCGGCTGCTTGAGGAAAAGGGAAGTTTTTCTTTTTACCTTCCCGCAAACTGAACTGTGTTAAATTCATCATACGACTTGTTACATAAAATTGTGCCGCTATTCTTCAATCATGCTATACCCAAATCGTGCCAAATAAACTCGTGCTAAATAACGGTCTACTATTAATATATATATATATATATATATATATATATATATATATATATATATATATATATATATATATTATATATATATATATATATATATATATGTCGTGCCGAATAGGCAGAACTTGGGATCTTGGCTTAAATAGCAACGTTCATCTTGCCATATAGGACAAGCGAAAATTTGTGTATGCAATAATTTTGCCAAAATCATTCTGAACCAAACGAAAAAAATATATTTCACTGTGTTTGTTTAGTATTAAATTATTGTAAACAAATCTAAAATATATTTAGTTGGGTTAGGCTAAAATAAATTGCTCTTGTTATAATAAAGTTAGGTAAGTTTTCTAAGATTCTTTTGGTGCAAAATTAAAATTTTTTACATCACCCTTCTTACTGCAGCCTTGGCGACTAGGCGCCGAAGGGTGTTACCCACTGCAATGGGCCTGATTCCGCCATCCTTTTTCCGGAGGGTACACAATGAGGCACCAAAGAAAAGGGGTCTGATGGCCTCTAGGACACCACCAGCCAGGCACAGGTTGGAAAATTTGGTGAGTTCAGACAGCAGCCTCTCTGAAGCCTCACCAAGTGCTGGATTGAGTATTTGTTTTAAGTGTTGAGGCCTTAAACCGGAGAAACCTCCTGCTGAACCCTGTGGAAATGACATAGCAGCTTTATACACATCAGCATCCTGTAAGGTTAGATGTTCTTCGCCTGCTGCAATGTCAGGGAGGTCAATGTTGGTACTGGGAGCCCTGGGTGGATGTTTGTCCTTCAGAGCTTGCGCCGTGCTGACGTCCTTGGGAGCGATGGTATCCTCACTGGTTATAAGTCTCAAGCTCCAATAGTATTACCCTCTTCTATTTTTTTGCTAATTTGGGCTCTGATTTTTGAGGTGTGTCGGGTGTCCTGTTGTTGGCATTTGCCCGGCGGGTGTTTGTCGCCCTAGGGGGGAGACAGACGAGGTTGTCATCCCTTGGAAATGCATTTATTGCCCTAATAACATGTGTTGCTAGTGACTTGTCCCTCCTTGGTGGGACAGCCAAACAGGCATTGCCAAAAAGTAGCAAGTTGTGCTAGGATCTGTTGTTTGAAGGAGCATCGTTGACTTTCTTCAGAAGGTCAGTGAATTTGCTAGCAGCTTGAGGGCGAGCTGCTTTGGGGATGTGTGTCAGAGTCCTGGTGGATGTTAATTTGATTGTAGATTTGAGGTCCTCTGTAGAGGTGAAGTCACGGTAGCTGTCAGCCCTGTCTGCTGGGGAGGCTGTTGGTTGTTCTCATTTGGAGCTCTCCTGGAGCCTAGACATCCATTGTGTGCACGGATGTTGCCAGATGTGGGATTCAGTGCACATTCCCTGTGGCACACCCGGCAGATGCCTCGTGAACGACAGCTTTGGCTCTGTCGTGAAGATTCCTGGGAACCCGCGACTACTTGTGACATTGCTGATATCGTGGGGGTGGGAGGGCGCCTGCTGCGGGGTGACGGGTGAAGGACAGCATGGATGCACGGGGGATGAGGGGTGGGGGAGTAGCGAGCGGCGGAACTTGTAATTGGTGGGGCACTAAACGGCAACACCCTTGGTCAGGAAACCAACTCAGCTCGGTTTCGGCGTTCAACAGGGCTGTAAAGCAGCTGCCCATGCAGCACGAGTATATATCATAAACATGTCCTATGAAAAAGCCTTGGTCAAATTGGACTTTGCCAATGCTTTCAACTCAGTCAGAAGGGATGCTGCTCTCCAAGCAGTTTATAGAAACTTCCCTTCCCTTTATCCCTTCACAGAATCGTGTTATAGTGCTTCTTCCAAACTACTGTTTGGGGACCATGAAATTGACTTGTGTGAGGGCGTGCAACAGGGGGATCCTCTCGCCCCCTTTCTATTTTGTTTGGTCATCAAGGAAGTCACGGAGGCACTCTCCAGCGAGCTCAATATCTGGTTCCTGGACGACGGTACCCTAGCTGGCACAACAGAATCTCTCCTGGAGGACATCAGTAAAATTAAAGACATGGAAGAAAGCCTGGGCCTTTCTTTAAACCCCACCAAATGTGAAATAGTTTCTACCAATCAACAGATGATCCAGAATATTAGTGCCATTTTACCAGGAGCACGAGCCATTGATCCAGCCAATAGCACTCTCCTCGGTGCTCCTCTTGGGTCCAATGCCATCGATCTGATCCTAGGAAAAAAAGTCTCAGACCTCCGGACGATGGAAAGCAGGATGAAAGACTGACACACACGATGCCTTCTACCTACTCACCAGGTGCCTGTCAATCCCAAAACTTACCTATTTTCTGAGATGCTCCCCAGCCTTCAGCAGTCCAAAACTCAGGAATATGACTCTCTCCTGAAGGCCATGCTAGAGAGTGTATTGAATCTTTCCCTTGACGATGGACAGTGGTTGCAAGCCTCACTTCCGGTCAGGCTTGGAGGGCTAGGAGTATGCAGATCCTCCCAGATTGCTCTACCAGCTTTCCTATCCTCTTCCATTGCATCAAACGAGTTGATAAGACAAATTCTTCCTGACACCCTCAGTGACTCAGCAGGAATAGAAGACCCTAGCTATGCCAGTGCCATCACCGAATGGGAGACTCTTGCTGCTCCAGCACCAAACTCTAGTGCAGCACTGGCTCACAGTCAAGCTGGGATTACCCAATCGCTGAAAAGGTGCTTGCCAACATGCTCAGGGCTGCAACATCAGATAGGGAGATTGCCCGTCTCCAGGCTGTGAGTGCACATCACTCCGGGGACTTCCTCCAAACAGTTCCCATATCGGCAATGGGAACGCGACTCGACCCTAAGACCCTCCGTATTGCAGTGGCTCTGCGCCTTGCTGCCCCAATTCACACAGAATATATGTGTATTTGCGGCGAAGTGCAAGCAGACCAATACGGTCTACATGGTCTTAACTGTTCCAAAACCAAGGGCTGGCATGCAAGACACAATGAGGTCAACGACATCATTAAGAGAACCCTTGCTACAGCTGGATACCCTGCCGAGAGGGAGCCACGATCACTTGCAGCAAACAATACCCACAATCCAGCAAACCGCCCAGACGGGATCACCATCTATCCTTGGAAGAATGGCAAGCTCTTAGCATGGGACTATACCTGTGTGTCCACACTGGCTGACACCTATATCCATCACAGTGTGGGGCGGCAGGGAGGAGCTGCTGACCACAGGGAGGAGTACAAGGTCAGCAAGTACAGGGACATTAGCCAACAGTATCAATTTGTCCCAGTGGGATCAGAGACCTTGGGATCATGGGGAAAAATGCCACACGTTTCCTTAAAGAATTGGGTTCCAGACTCATCGACACCACCAGGGACCCAAGGGCAGCCACTTTCATGTTCCAGCGCCTCAGCGTCGCCATCCAGAGGGGAAATGCTTGCTGCATACTTGGCTCACGTCCAGCCTCGGAGGA
Organism: Cherax quadricarinatus; assembly: GCF_026875155.1. Lineage (NCBI taxonomy): Eukaryota > Metazoa > Arthropoda > Malacostraca > Decapoda > Parastacidae > Cherax > Cherax quadricarinatus. Next base: position 39,033,960 of record NC_069443.1, on the reverse strand, counting down.
GCTGGAGGAAATTCATGATCTTTGATACATTGTGCCATTGTATCCATGTTTATGTTTTTTTCTGTAAATGTATTTTGTTTATTAATAAATGTTCACATAGAATAAAAAATATATAGGGGGTGGAGGAGAAGAAAATATTCAAACAGCTCCGGGGAGAAACTTGAGTTTTCCCTGAGGTACGTTTATTGTCTTCTCTGAGGATGAGGGTCCCCATTCCAGCTATAGAGGTGGTACTTCCCTATATATATATATATATATATTATATATATATATATATATATATATATATATATATATATATATATATATATATATATATATTAGACCGTTATTTAGCACGAGTTTATTTGGCATATATATATATACATAGTATATATATATATATATATATTATATATATATATATATATATATATATATATATATATATATATATTTATATATAATATATATATATATATTATATATATATATGTGCTCCCATTCCTTCGAGAGAGAGAAAGATTTTTTTTTCCGGTCAAGCATGGTCAAGGAAGACCATGGGTAGATAGCCGAGCAAAATGTACACAGTAAGCCTACATGACTAGTTTCATAGTTTTCCTCAGAGGGCAAACCTCTAGGTGGGCATACCCAGCTCAGCTCGTACCATGCCTGCCTCCCTCTCACTACAAGACCGGTCGTTTACTAGTCAACAGCTACCCTCCAGGACTGGTTCGGTACACCTGACACTGTCCACTGTGAACCTTATTACTCCAAATAAAGCCAATCTTGTCAACAGCCGTATATCTCACCTACCTCTCCGCTACCCGACAAGTTGCTAATTCAACCCAAGAAGCCTGTAAAGTAGCTTAAAACAGAGATAAAAAAAAGGGGGAGGGGAAAGAGTGAACAAGCAAGGCTGGACCTCGTATTCAGCGATTACCTCAAACTCCGCTTCTAACGCCATTCTTCTTAGTATTGAACTGAAGCAGCCACTGGCTGGCTAAATATTTCCTCAGTAAAATTCCCCAAAAATTTGAACAAATGTCTTGCTCTTCAATTTATCAGTTTTGAAAACCATTTATCACAATTCCAAGTTACACGAAAAAAATTGTGAATAGACAAATTTGCTTCACAAATTAAAATTAATCAGTACTATACTGGTCGCTGGGAAGCTACACAAGCTAATTGTCCCAGAGAATTTCTCTTTAAGGGTTTTTTCAAAGCTGGGGTTTTCTTTAAAGGGAAAATCGGAATTAAAATTTTGAGGAGTATGTGTTCTATTCTGCCATTTTTAATTTAAAAAAAAACTGGGATATTAGTGTCCGTGTGGGACTTGTGAATACCAAACCCGATTCGCTGTATCTTTTCAACGCTAATACTAAACTGCATTATAAATTCATGCCTCAGTTTGCACTTGTCTTTTCAATGCAGAGACTGAAATCATCTAGTTTTTTGCTTCTCAGAAATGGGCGGTAATGTTACAAATAAAGAGTTGCTTGATGCACAATTGTAATAGATATGAAAATTAAGAAGAGAATTGTATAGCTATGTATGAGTTATTAAATATTAAATGACACTCATGAAAAAATTAAATAATCATTGTGAAGTCTTACTCGACCTGTAACAACTTCAGACAGTATTACTCAGGCTGGCCCCTCCTCAGGAAAATTAATGAATAGAAAAAGAAACAATTAACAAAGACAAACACTTTATTATTTAGTAATGCAAAGATAAAACAGTGAAACATGAAGGTGTATCCTACTTGAAAGAAAAAGAAAAAATAAATGATATCTAAAATCCTGTAATTTACATTTTAAACTGGGGGGGGCTGGTTGCTGTTGACACCTTTGGGTTAGAAATTGTAGCCGTTGATGATGATGGGGGGGGGGGGGTCATAGGTTTTGAGACAGCCCAACGACTATTCTTCACAGAGTCTTACCTTGAATAGCAGCCCAGATGACAGGAAACTTTTCTTTCCCACTGAAAAGATGGGGAAAGTTGCCCTGCTGTTGCCTGCAAAAAAATCAGGTGGTAGATCAAAAAGTGAGTCTAGGACTTTTTTTCGTCCGTTCCTTTAACACGTTTCTTTGGTTGGGAGTGACCCAGCTGTCATTCCCAAACGAAAGGAAAAAAGGTTACCCCCGTTAAGACAGTGGTTCCCCAAAATGGGGTAAATTTTCCCCCCGGGGTAATTTAACCATTTTTTGGGGGGTAATGGAGGGGTTTATAGAAAAAAAATTTTTAATTCGAAAATCAAAAAACAAAGCGGGCCCCTTTTGGGATTTTTTGGAACTTTGCTTAGTATATAAAGTTGTAAAGTAAAACCCATTATAATAAGTAATAAGTTAAACCAAAAACAATAAACATAAAAAAAATAATATAAGTATTAGAAAAAGAAAATAATAGCTAATGTTTTGGAAACCCAAAAGTATTTTGACAAGTATGTTTCAGGACAAAAGTCATAAACCCAGATCGACCTGTCCAGACCGTCACCTTTCCCCCTTGAGGCCCCTCTATTTCACACTGTCAGTTTATTGTGAGCATCAGCCGGGTGACAAAGCGGGTATGTATGTGTACTCCCCTGTGCATTATAGTTAGTATTTACCCATGTTCTGTGAATTTGTAGCTATTATTAATTTTATTTTTAAATGAGTGTGGTTTTTACGTTTTCAATGGTTTTGCTAGGTTGCGAGTTTTGCGAGGTGTATCTTTCACGTTTGCCATTTATACAATAAAACAACTTTTTGCGAAAGGGGTAACATCTTTTTGTGGTGTTAAAAATTTGGTACAACTGAAAAGTTTGGGAACTCCCTGATAAGTCAAAGCCTAAAAGAAATGGTGTTACTAAAAGCATAACTGGAACTTTAAAACTGAAAGGACTAAGTTTTTTATTGGTCAAAAAATGAATTTCAACCAATAAGTCAAATAGAAAAGGGGAGGCTTTTACTTAAGTTGTGCTGGGAGCTTGAAGGTCAAGTGATTACTGTTTGGGAGGACCCCACACGACCTTTCGGGGTGGGGGGGAAAGGGGGGACACATAAAGGGAGCTAGAGCCCTACCCCCAACAAGCACCGGCAATCAAACTATGTCACCATATACAGCTCGCTATCCAACGTTGAACTTTTTTTCCCCCACAATCATTAAAAGATGTCTTTACTTTTAGATAATTTTTCAAAGGCAATTTTTTAGTTACAAAAATTCATTGGAGGGAAAAATGGGAGCAGGTGGAAATGAAAACTGGGGGTAGTGAAACATCGGAACAGCGTACAATGGTAAAACCTGAGACGGGGACAGATAGGGAGACAGTTTATCTTTCCCACTTGGGTTCGTTGTCGGGGAAACCCCTTGGGGAAGTCTGAGGATTGGAGAGTTTTTCTCACCCGGGTAAGCAGCCCCTACCTACCACACAGTCACCCGTAAATTTTCACCTGACACTGTTTTTGGTCTCAGTGTTTGCTGACATTAAAGTCTTGGGACGACAGATAGCGAGTGACACCAATGATTTTAAAATACTCTTGGCTGCAAACCCGTGAATGAGCAACTGCATGGAAGAATGTAACTCTAGACGGGGGTGAAACCCAAAAGCTTGGTGACAATTAAAA
>NC_069443.1:39025886-39029876 GCF_026875155.1 Cherax quadricarinatus | reverse complement strand
TTTCCAAACCCCGGCCGCTCCACCAAGGCAGGGTCCCGAAAAAGAAAAACTTTAAACCACTTCACTCCATCATTTTCCTTGCCAAAAAAGGGTGCTTTACACTACAGTTTTTAAAAAATAAACATTAACACCCCCCTTCAAAGTGCGGGGCACCGTATTTCCCCAAACTCCAGGACTCAATTCCGGCCCCCGGGTTTCCCTAACCCTTTCAAAATGTTACTTTGCTCACACTCCAACAGCACGTCAAGTATTAAAAACCATTTGTCTCCATTCACTCCCTATCAAACACGCTCACGCATGCCTGCTGGAAGTCCAAGCCCCTCGCACAAAAAACCCCTCCTTTACCCCCTCCCTCCAACCCTTCCTACCCCGACCCCTACCCCGCCCTTCCTTCCACTACAGACTGATACACTCTTGAAGTCATTCTGTTCGCTCCATTCTCTCTACATGTCCGAACCACCTCAACAACCCTTCCTCAGCCCTCTGGACAACAGTTTTTGGTAATCCCGCACCTCCTCCTAACTTCCAAACTACGAATTCTCTGCATTATATTCACACCACACACTTGCCCTCAGACATGACATCTCCACTGCCTCCAGCCTTCTCCTCGCTGCAACATTCATCACCCACGCTTCACACCCATATAAGAGCGTTGGTAAAACTATACTCTCATACATTCCCCTCATTGCCTCCAAGGACAAAGTTCTTTGTCTCCACAGACTCCTAAGTGCACCACTCACTCTTTTTCCCTCATCAATTCTAATGATTCACCCTCATCTTTCATAGACCCATCCGCTGACACGTCCACTCCCAAATATCTGAATACGTTCACCTCCTCCATACTCTCTCCCTCCAATCTGATATTCAATCTTTCATCACCTAATCTTTTTGTTATCCTCATAACCTTACTCTTTCCTGTATTCACCTTTAATTTTCTTCTTTGCACACCCTAACCAAATTCATCCACCAATCTCTGCAACTTCTCTTCAGAATCTCCCAAGAGCACAGTGTCATCAGCAAAGAGCAGCTGTGAACAACTCCCACTTTGTGTGTGATTCTTTATCTTTTAACTCCACGCCTCTTGCCAAGACCCTCGCATTTACTTCTCTTACAACCCCATCTATAAATATATTAAACAACCACGGTGACATCACACATCCTTGTCTAAGGCCTACTTTACTGGAAAAAATTCCCCTCTTTCCTACATACTCTAACTTGAGCCTCACTATCCTCGTAAAAACTCTTCACATGCTTTCAGTAACCTACCTCCTACAACCATACACTTGCAACATCTGCCACATGCCCCCCTATCCACCCTGTCCATACGCCTTTTCCAAATCCATAAATGCCACAAAGAGCTCTTAGCCTTATCTAAATACTAGTTCACTTATATGTTTCACTGTAAAACACCTGGTCCACACACCCCCTACCTTTCCTAAAGCCTCCTTGTTCATACTGCTATCCTATTCTCCGTCTTACTCTTAATTCTTCAATTATAACTCTACCATACACTTTAACCAGGTACACTCAACAGACTTATCCCCCTATAATTTTTGCACTCTCTTATCCCCTTTGCCTTTATTACAAAGGGAACTATGCATGCTCTCTGCCAATCCCTAGGTACCTTACCCTCTTCCATACATTTATTAAATAATTGCACCAACCACTCCAAACTATATCCCCACCTGTTTTTAACTTTTCCCTATCTTTTCCCTTTCAACCCCGGGGTTTCCTTTCCCCCCCTTTCTTTTTTACCTACTGCTCACGAATTTTCCCCAACTCAAAACCCTGACCTTCCCTCCTCCTACAAGATGTTATTCCTCCTTCCCCCTATACACAAACACAGCTTCCCAATTTTCATAAACATTTAAAAATTTTCCTCAAAAAAATTCCCTTTCCATCCCCCCCAAACCTCTAACCTCCTTTTAAATTAACTCTCCTCTCCTATTTTTAACGACAAATCCTTTTTTCCCTCTAGGCTTTTTTAAACCCTTTTAAAACTCACCCCAAAAACCCTTTTTTCTTATTTTCAACAAAATTTGTTGTAACATCTCACCCACTCTCTCATTTGCTCCTTTTTACATTGCTTCACCACCCCCTTAAACCCCTTCCCTTTTTTCCCTCCATATACCCTTCCCCCTTGCATCACTTTCTACTTTGAAAAAACTTCTCATATGCTAACTTTTTCTCCCTTACTACTTTTTTTTTACTCATCTTTCCACCAATCCCCTCCTCCTTTCCCTCCCCCACCCCATTTTCCCTGAAACCCAAAAAACTTCTGCTGAACACTCAAACCCCTACTTTTTTTAAACCAAACCCCATCCCTCTTCGACCCCTTTCCCTATGTCTCATTAGCCCATCAAAACCTCCAATACTGTTTTATCTTCCCCTAACCCCTCCCTTTTTTAAATTTTAAAAACCCTTTTACCTCTCTCTTTCCCTGATGCTTCTTTTCTCCTTGTATCCCATCTCCCTTTTTACCCCCTCAGTGTAGCTAAAACTAAAAAGTAAACGATATATCTGGGGCCCCTCTAAAAAACTGTAAAAATCCTGAAGTCTACCAACAGTCTTTTATCTACCAATACATAATCCAACAAACTACGCCCAATTTCGCCCAACATCAAAACGTGTAAAACTTTTTTTTAAATCCTCTTTTTTTAAAAAAAGGTTTTAAACCTAAAACTAAACCCCTTTCAATACAAAGTTAAAATAAAAGGGGCTCCCATTATCATTTACACCTGGCACCCCCCAAACAAAAACCTACCACCCCCCTCTCTAAAAGTTTCTCCTACTTACATTCAAGCCCCCCTCCCACAATACCCCTCTCACGGGGTTTCAAAGGCTCCTATACTTTTCACTTAACATCTCCCAAAATTTTTCCTCTCTCTCCTCTGCATTCCTCTTTCCCCTCCAGGGGGCAACACGCTTAAAAAGACCCACTCTCGCACCCAAACCTTTATTTTAAATTTTCCCCTAATTTTTAAATTTTACACTTTCCCTATTCTTTTTTTTCTCCTTCCAAAACTGATCTTTTTAACTTTACTGCTTCCCCCCTTCCTTTGCTCAAAACCTCCCCCAGATACCCCAATTTAATCCCATTTTTTTCCCCCCCCACTGAAACTCCCTAACCCCCTTCAGCTTTTTTTTTCGCTAGGGCCAGGGCCTCCCCCCTTCTTTTTAAATTTAAAACATCACAATCATCTGTTTCTTGTCATTTCCCCCACTAACAACCACGCACATTTAAGCAACCCGAAAAACCCGAACTCGCGTTTTTGGGTTAAAAACACGCCATCCCTTTCCATAAAGGACAAAAGGAAAAAATTTTTGGGATGCCAAAAATTTTTTGCCAAAAACATTCCCGAACCTAAAGAAAAAAATATTTCACTGTGTTTTTTTTAGTATTTAAAAAAATTGGGCAAGAAAACTAAAATATAATTTTGTTTTGGGTAGGCTTTTAAAAAAAATTGTTCTTCTTATAAGGTTTTTGGTAAGTTTTTCCCAAGTTTCTTTTGGGGGGCAAAATTTTTAAAATTTTTTCATTTAAAATTAATAAAAAAAAATATCTTTTAAAAGAAAAAGAGAAAAAATTTTTGAAAGGACTTAAATTTTTTAAAAGAGTTCTTGCTAAAAGACCATTTTTTCAAATCGGCACGACATTTTTATATATATATATATTTATATATAAAAATATATATATATATATAATATATATAAAAATAATGATATATATAACATATATATAAAAAAAATGCAATATATATATATAAAATATAATATTTTTTTTATATATATATATATATATATATAAAATTTTAAAATATAATAAAAATATAATATATATTATATTTTATAAATATAAAATATATATATATATAAAATATATATATATATATATATATATATAAAAAATATATATATATATATAATTTTTTAAAAATTATATATATATAATATATATATATATATGTATATATATTATATAAAAAATAT
>NC_069443.1:39013386-39020886 GCF_026875155.1 Cherax quadricarinatus | reverse complement strand
GGTGTAATACCTGACCACGACCTGGGGTGGGACTATACTGACCTCGGGGGACTTGGTGAAGTGGTGTATACCTGATCCACTGACCTGGGAGGACTTGCTGAACCTCAGGGAAGTGGTGAAGGGTGTATACCTGGAATACACGACCTGGGTAGGGACTTGCGACCTCAGGGAAGTGGTGAAGGGTGTATACCTGGATCCACGGAACCGGGGAGGGACTTGGCTGACCTCAGGACCGTGGTGAAGGGATGTATACCTGGATCCACGGACGCTGGGTGGGACTTGGCTACCTCAGGGACGTGGTGAAGGTGATATACCTGGATCCACGGACCTGGGGTGGGACTTCTGACCTCAGGAAAGTGGTGAAGGTGATAATACCTGGATCCAGGGGGGGCGGAACCTGGGGTGGGACTTGCTAGACCTCAGGGAAGTGGTGAAGGGTGTATACCTGGATCCACGGACCTGGGGTGGTAACTTGCTGACCTCCAGGGACGTGGTGAAGGGTGTATACCTGGTCCCACGGACCTGGGGTGGACCTTGCTGATCTCAAGGAAGTGTGAAGGGTGTATACCTGGATCCACGGAACCTGGGGGGACTTCCTGACCTCGGGGACTTGTGAAGGTGTATACCTGATCCACGGAACTGGAGGGACCTTGCTGACACTCAGGGAAGTGGTGAAGGGTGTATACCTGGAACCCACGGACCTGGGAGGGAACTTGCTGACCTCAGGGAAGTGGTTGAAGTGTGTATACCTTGGATCCACGGAACACTGGGAGGACTTCTGACCTCAGGACGTGGTGAAGGGTGTAACCTGGATTCCCACGGACCTGGGTGGGCTTGCTGACCCTCAGGGACGTGGTGAAGGGTGAATACCTGGATTCCACGGACCTGGGGTGGGACTTGCTTACCCTCAGAAAGTGTAAAGGGGAAACCTGGATCCACGGACCTGGGTGGGCTTGCTGACCTCAGGAAGTGGTGAAGGGTGTATACCTGGATCCACGGAAACCTGGGGTGGGACTTGCTGACCACGGACCTGGGGTGGGATTTTCTAGGTGAGGCTCACCAGAACTTCAAGGAGACATCCGGACCCACGGATGAATTCCCGGGAAGACTTAGATGCAAAAGTTGGGGATAGGAAGTGTAGGATGGAAGTGTAGTATAGGAAGTGTAGGATAGGAATGTAGGATGGGAAAGTGTAGGATACCAAGTGTAGGATACCAAGTGTAGGATACCAGTGTAGGATATACCAAGTGTAGGAAATAGGAAGGTGAAGGAAGGGAGAATGTCTGAGGGGTACACAGATAGACTTCCTGGACAGCATGACCTGGAGAAGACTTAGATAAAAGATTGCTGAGTGTAGGATAGTGAAGGCGGTAGCTTAGGAAGGTAGGAAGGGAGAATATCTGAGGGGACACAGATGGCCTCCTGGAACACATTAAGAAGGGAAGACTTAGTGTAGGATAGGGAAGCGAGGAAGGGAGGAATATCCGGAGGGGACACAGATGGACTCCTGACTCATGAACCCTGGGGAAGACTTGGTATGAAAGATTGCTGAGTGTAGGATAGAAGCGTAGCTTAGGAGTGTAGGATAGGAATGGGAAGGGAGAATATCTGAAGGACACAGATGACTCCTGGACACATGAACAAGGGGAAGACTTGTATGCAAGATTGCTGAGTGTAGGATAGATGCGTGATATAAAAGCGTAGGATAGGAAGTTTAAGGCATAGGAAGTGGGGAAGGGAGAAATATCTGAGGGGGACACTGATGGCCTCCTGGACACATGAACCTGGGAAGACTTAGGTGAAAGATTACCGAGTGTGGACAGGAAGTGTAGAGATATGAAGTGTGGATAGGAAGTGTATGTAGGAAGTTTTAGGATAGGAAGTGTAGGATAGGAAGTGGAGGGAGGAAGAATATTTGAGGGACACATGAAACCGGGAAACATCAAAAACACAGTAGTGACATAAAGAAGAACCACAGGCCTCCACAGTGGCCAAGATTCTGGTAACTCAGAGATAACTCTGAGGCTGACATGGTAATAATATGCTCAGTGGAATCAATCCCGGCAGTTTTCCTGACCACTTGTTGCTCCTGTTCCCACCTAGATGTAAGTTATGCACATGTTCAACTAGTAGCGGTAGTTATTGTTATCACTTGTTCACCTAGTCGTTAAGTAATTATTGTTATCACTTGTTCACCTGCCGTTAAGTAATTATTGTTATCTCTTGTTCACCTAGCGTTAAGTAGTTATTGTTATCACTTGATTCACCTAGCGTTAAGTAATTATTGTTTACACTTGTTCACCTAGCGTTAAGTAATTATTGTTACCACTTGTTCACAGTAACAGAGAAGACCAGTACAGTAACACAGAAAGACCAGTACAGTAACCAATCAGAAGAACCAGTATCAGTAACAGAGAAGACCAGTACAGTAACAGAGAAGACCAGTACAGTAACACAGAAGACCAGTACAGTATACACAGAAGACCAGTACGTAACACAGAAGACCAGTACCAGTAGACACAGAAGACCAGTACAGTAACACAGAAGCCAGTACAGTAACACAAGAAGAACGGCACAGTCCAAGTATCACACAAGACCAGCAAGTCACACAGAAGACAATACCGTAACACAAGAGACAGTACAGTAACACAGAAGACCAGCGCAGTAACACAGAAGACCAGTACAGTAACACAGAAGACCAGTACAGTAACACAGAAGACCAGTACAGTAACACAGAAGACCAGTACAGTAACACAGAAGACCAGTACAGTAACAGAGAAGACCAGTACAGTAACACAGAAGACCAGTACAGTAACACAGAAGACCATACAGTAACACAGAAGACCAGTACAGTAACACAGAAGACAGTACAGTAACTCAGATACAGTACAGTAAACACAGAAGAACCAAGTACAGTAACACAGAAAACGGGCACAGTACAGTAACACACAAGACAGCATAGTCACACAGAAGGACCATACATAACACAGAAGACCAGTACAGTAACACAGAAGACCAGTACAGTAACACAGAAGACCAACGCAGTAACACATAAGACCAGTACAGTAACACAGAAAATACCATACAGTAACACAGAAACCATACAGTACACAGAAGACCAGTACAGTAACACAGAAGAACGGGCACAGTGCAAGTAACGACACAAGACCAGTACAGTAACACACAAGACCAGTCCAGTAACACAGAAGACCATTACAGTAACACAGAAGCCTGGAGTTTATCTGGTGTTTACCTGGAGAGAGTTCCGGGGTCAACTCCCCGCGGCCCCGGTCTGTGACCAGGCCTCCTGGTGGATCAGAGCCTGTTCAACCAGGCTGTTATTGTGCTTGCTGCACGCAATCCAACGTACGAGCCACAGCCGGCCTGGTCAGGTACCGACTTTAGGTGCTTGTTTCAGTGCAGCTTGAAGAAGCCAGGGGGCTATTGGTAATCCCCCTTATGTATTGCTGGGCAGGCAGTTGAACAGTCTCGGCCCACTTTATGTATGGTCTCTTAACTGCTAGTGACACCCCTGCTTTTCATGGGGGGATGTTGCATCGTCTTCCAAGTCGTTAGCTTTCGTAGTGAGTGATTTTCGTGTGCAAGTTCGGTACTATTCCTCAAGGAATTTTCCAGTGTATATAATCATGTATCTCTCCCGACTGCCAGGCGTTTCCAGGGAGTAAGGTTCAGGAACTTCAAGCCGCTCCCAGTAATTGAGGTGTTTTATCTCCCGTATGTGCGCCGTGAAGTCTCTGTATCATTTTCTAGTCCACAATTTCACCTGCCTTGAAAGGTGCTGTTAAGTGTGCACAATATTCCAGCCTAGATTAGAACAAGCGACCTGAAGAGTGTCATCAGGCTTGGCCATCCCTAGTTTTGAAGGTTCTCCATTATCCATCCTGTCCATTTTCTAGCACCGCGAATGATACAATGTTATGGTCTTGAAGGTGAGATCTCCGCATGATCCACATCCCAGGCTTTGACGTTGGTTTTCGTCTCTATTTAGTTACCGGAATTTGTTTTGTACTCTGATAAAGTTTTAATTTCCTCGTGTTTACCAATATCGGAGTAATTGAAATTTCTCATCGTTGAACTTCATATTGTTTTCCTTGCAGTCCACACTGAAAGATTTAGTTGATGTCCGCCTGAGCCTTGCGGTGTCTGCAATGGAAGACACTGCCATGCAGATTCAGGTGTCATCGCAAAGGAAGACACCGGTGGCTGTGGCTGACAATCCTTGTCCCTATGTCAGATATGAGGATGAGAAACCAAGATGGGAACGATATATATATCTATATATATATATATATATATATATAGATATATATATATATATATATATATATATATAATATATATCTTAATGTCCGTGCCGAATATGTAAAACTGGTCAATTAGCAAGAACTTCATTTTCAAAAATTTAGTCCTTTCTAAAATTTCACTTATTGCGTTTAAAGATAAATATTTTTTCATTAATGGTAATGTAAAAATTTAATTTTGCAACCAGAAATCATCATATAAAACTTACGCTAACCTTATATAACAAGAACCAATTAAATTTAGCCTAATCCAACTAAATATATTTTAGATTCTTTGACAATAATTTAATACTAAACAACCAGTGAAATAAATATTTTTCGTTAGGTTCAGAATGATTTTGCGAAATATTGCATACAACAAATTTTCAACATTGTCCCTTTAATGGCAAGATGATCGTTGCTATTTAACAAATCGCAAGTTCTGCCTATTCGCACGACATATTATAACAACATCGCACTAAACAGGGGGGTTTAAATAGGGAAAAACCCTGTAAAAAAAAAGTGTGTGTAACTACCTATTTGCACTCATAGTTTGGTTTCGGGGTTTGGCATAGCTCCGGCCCGCTCTTCACTGATTTTCATAGGTCCTCTCTCTCCCGGCCATGGGGGTTTATCTTTCCCGCCTTAAATAGCATGGTTCCCGCCCCCACCACTAAATTTCTGGCTATTTCCCCGGGCCTGACTACCTGTGATTTAAATATTTCCCAACTCACTTTGATTGATCTGAGCTCAACTTCCAATTTTTTCGTGTGGTGGGGGTGTGGTGTCCTTTTGTGTTGTTTTTGTGTGGGTGTGTTTGTGTGTTGTGGGTTTTTTTTGGTGTGTGTGTTTGTGTGTTGTGTGTGTGTTGTGTGTTTGGGTGGTGTGTGTGTGTTGTTGTTGTGGTGTTTGTGTTTGGGGTGTTGTTTTTGTGTGTGTGTGTGTGTGTTTGTGTTTTTGTGTGGGTTTGTTTGTTTTGTGTGTGTTGTTGTGTGGTGTTTGTGTGTGTGGTGTGTGTGTGTTTGTGGGACAGGTTTTAACATAGTATGTTAATACATCTGGTTTTTCAGGACATTGGGTTTCATATTTACTTACTTTGTTAATTTTGTTTTTTACCCAAATTTATGCATCACACGTCTTTAAAAAACCCAGGTGAATCACACCTTTTAAACCACGGGGGACACACACGCTTTTAAAAACCCAGGTGACTCACAGTCTTTAAGACCCCAGGGGGCATCACACGTCTTTAAGACCAAAAAGGTGACTACACGCTTTAAACCACGGGACATCACACGTCTTTTAAACCCCCAGGGGACACAACGTCTTTTAAAACCGTGACATCACACTTTTAAGACCCCAAATACATCACACTCTTTAAGGGCCACAGGTCATAACGTCTTTTAAAACCACATGGAATCACACTCTTTAAGACCCAGGTAACACCTCTTAAGACCAAGGGGACATACACCTTTAAACCAAGTACATCACACGTCTTTTAGACCACAGGGGACATCACACGTTTTAAACCGGGGACATCACCACCTTTAAAAGTCAAAAGGTGACCACAGCTTTAAAAACCACGGGGACATCAACGCTTTTAAACACAGGGGACATCACACGTCTTTAAGACCAAGGTGAATCACAGTCTTTAAGACCCAAAAGGGGACATCACACCAAGCCCAGGGGCCCCCTTTGACACAGGGGGCATCACCGTCTTTTAAAACCACAAGTGACATCACACGTCTTTAAGCCCCAGGGACATCACCCGTCTTAAGACACATACATCACACGTCTTTAAAACCACAGGTACATCACCGTCTTTAAGACCACAGTACATCACACTCTTTAAGACCACAGGTGAATCACATCTTTTAAACCAGGGCATCACACTCTTTTAAGCCACAGGTGACATCACACTCTTTTAAAACCCGGTGACATCACATCTTTAAAGACCCCCGGGGAATCACAGCTTTAAGACCACGGTGACATCACAGTCTTTAACCACGTGCTCCCGTCTTTAAAACCACAGGTGAATCAAGTCTTTAAAACCACGGGGACATCACACTCTTTAAGACCACAGGGACATCACCGTCTTTAAGACCCCGGTGAATCACACGTCTTTAAACACAGGTACTCACACTCTTTAAGACCACAGGGGGAATACACGTCTTTGGGCCACGGTTTACATACACGTTTTAAGACCAGGTGACATCACACTCTTTTAAAACCAGTGTGACATCACATCTTTAAGACCCCAGGGGACATCAACTCTTTAAGACCAGGTTTACTCCCGTCTTAAGACCCACGGGGAAAATCACAGTCTTAAGACCACAGGTACCACACGTCTTTAGACCACGGTGACATCACACGTCTTTAAGCCAGGGGACATCAACGCTTTAAGACCCAAAGGGACTCCCGTCTTTAAGACCCAGGTGGCTCACACGTTTTAAACACGGGGACATAACGTCTTTAAGACCCCAGGTGAATCACAAGTCTTTAAACCACGGGGACATCCACGTCTTTAAGGGCCCCGGTGACATCACACTCTTTAAGACCACAGGTGACTCACCGTCTTTAAGACCACGGGGACATCACACTTTTAAACCCCGGGGACATCACACGTCTTTAAGACCAAGGTGCACCACCCTTTTTGCCCGGTGAACACCGCTTAAGCCACGGTGAATAAGTTTCTTTAAAGACCCCATGACATCAACGTTTTAAGACCCCGTGAACACACCTTTTAAGAAAGGTGGTAAACTTACCCATTTTAAAATTATTACATTTTTTGTAATTTTTTCCTTTTCTTTTTATAAAATTTTTAAAATTTTTCCAACTTTTTACAATTTTACAAAAATAATTTTAATTTTTAAAATTTCCAGTTTTAATTCTTATTGATCATTATTTTATACTGACGGGTCTGTGACAGAGTAAAAAACCAGGCGAAGAGAGTCACCAATGAAAAGCGGGCAGAAAGGCTGAAGCAGGTCAAAAGGTGACAGCCGATCACCAGCAAAAGGCTGACAGAGATCAGCCAGGATGACCAGGCGCCGGTGAAAAGCAAGTGCCGGATGACACAAGTCAGCCGGCTGACGCAGGTAGCCCCGGATGACAGCAGGGTCAAACCCCGGGACAGCAAGTCAGCCAGGTGACACAAATCAGCCGGCTGAAAACAGTCACCCGGTGACAGGAGTCGCCCGGC
>NC_069443.1:38960991-39012886 GCF_026875155.1 Cherax quadricarinatus | reverse complement strand
TGGGAAGGTTAGGTGGGGGTTTAAAGGTTTTGGAAGGGCATCGAGGAATGGCAAAACAGAGAAAACAAAATTTTGAGAAGGGCTTGGGGGGGTTGAATGGGTTGGAGTTTGGATGGTAAGTGGTGGAACGGTTGAAAATTTGTGAAGTTCTATATATGGCTGATGAGGAGGCTCGTCGAGTGAACTCGGAGTTGGTAGGAGAGAAGGTAGTGAAAAGGATACGGAGTCAAAGGGGCGGGGATGTTACTTTATTGCAAAGGGCGATTATATAAATTCTTTGGTGTAATATTTAAAGTGTGGAATGTTGCTGTTGTGTACCCTTTATGGGTGCAGGAGATACATGAGATACAGAGAAGGGTGCTCCGTTATGTGTGGGTGTTAAAAAAAAAAAAACGCGATTCTAAAGTTTTAGAATCTCCAGTGAATACTAGAAAGGACTGCCCTTCTAGCATCCAGCCTGTTATGGGTTTTTGTAACAAGTAGTCAGTATCCTTGTCCAATTATCCATTAAAATTCAGTATGGTTCAATAGAGCTCTAGGATTACAACTGGTAGGCTACTAACTAGAGAAATTAAAATTTAATAAATTTATTAAGTCTAGAGGTATATTATCAAAGTAAATTAAATCACAGCAATCAAAATAAAATCAATCTCTCGAGTTCAATATTATTGGGGCTGAAAGCACATATAACATTTATAATTTTTTAAGTACCGTCAGGTACATTAACATTTAATAAGATATTACAAATATGTACAAGTAAGTGTGTGTATGTGTGTAAGTGCTCTTAAGTAGTTCACTATGTCTCAATACTCGAATAAGACTTAAACAAGTGACCGATAAAGTCCTCAAATAAACAAACTTCTTGACCGACTGGCAACCCAAACAGTGTGCTTGAACAACAAAGAATGCTAAGCCCAATAGCAATGCAATATGCGACTGCGACACAGAATCAGGAACTGGGAGATAATATAATGACACTAAGTAGGGACCATCAGCAGATCCTCCACAAAAGTTACAAAACTCCCTTACTACTGAATCTAAGTTCAGCATAGGAAACACCCGACTGTGACAATACACAGGAACCAGTACAAAATTAGGTCAGAAGCTATAGCTAAGGACCTGAGATACTCAGAGTGTCTATGTGACACACAACCTCAGTACAATGTCGAAAATCACTAAGTCTTTACAATGTTCTGTGAACAAAGTTCTACAGAACTAACAAGAATAATGAGACAGACAATCTGTCCAACCAGCAAGCGAGTCTCGAGCAGACTGAAAACTTCACGAGAGGTGAGGACACCCCCCCTCGATCACGTGATAGCTACGTGGACAACTGCAGCTCAGAAGCCGGCAGTATAACGAGCGACAAGCAATAATTACAGTAGTTTGACAATCAAGACTAACTGAGCACATATTATGTACATCCTAACATAAGCTATGTCAAATAACAATATAAGGCAATACATTTGCGATTTAGCTATTATCGCAAATATAAGCAATATAAAATTATATGAAAAGGTAATATACATTACATATATACATAATAATCATTGTAACCCATTCAGGGGTTGCAACACCCCCCCCAACACGACAGAGGGTCACACTAGGAGTTGCATTAACGTCTTTCACATTATTTCTGATTACTCATATCAATACAATTTAATATAAATATTAATCGATGCCAAGCACCGCTACAATTTTACAGCGTCCGTCACTAGGATATGCCCCTAGTACTAGGGCAGTACACAGTATCGTATCTGCATACTCGTGGTTATATACATCAGTGTAGAGACAGGATAGCGTAGATGAGCAGGGCACTGAGGCTCGATCATAGTAGAGGAGACTGCATTCCACTCTTAAGTAGTGGTTGTGGAATGCGAGGCAGTATGAACATCTGAGTATGAAACAGCTTAAGGTGTGTAGTGAAGGGGGGAGGGGTCTGCGGCAGGACAGTGTTGCGTCACGCAGTACATCACCCACACGACACTACCCACTCAACACTCAGCTTATGTCTCCTTACCACACACATCAATACTGTGAATATATAAATATAATAAATAGACATGCCATGAGTATATATAGTTAATATGGGCTGGAGGGATTAAGTTACTTTACTGAATTTGACATAGCAAGTAACAAAAGGTATTTGGGCATAAAATTACAGAGAATAGTCGTCAACAGAGTAAAGTCCGAGGCAGCTACGGTGAAAAGCTCTGTTCCACAAGGCAAAAGTAATCCTCCCATCTTGTTCCTCATCCTTATATCCGACATAGACAAGGATGTCAGCCACAGCACCGTGTCTTCCTTTGCAGATGACACCCGAATCTGCATGACAGTGTCTTCCATTGCAGACACTGCAAAGCTCCAGGCGGACATCAACCAAATCTATCAGTGGGCTGCAGAGAACCATATGAAGTTCAACGATGAGAAATTTCAATACTCAGATATTGGTAAACATGAGGAAATTAAATCTTCATACAGAGTACAAAACAAATTCTGGCCACAAAATAGAGCGAAACACCAACGGGTCAAGACCTGGGAGTGATCAGTCGGGGGATCTCACCCTTCAAGGGACCATAACATTGGTATCAAACGCATTCTGCTAGTAAAAATGACAGGATGGATTTATTAATGAGATCCTTCAAAATAGGGAGGCCAAGCCTGATGACACTCTTCAGGTTCACTTGTTTATCTGGCTGTGAATATGGCTGCACACAAAAAAACAGCACTTTCAAGGCAGGTGAAAATTGCACGGACCTAGAAAATTTACAGAGGAACTTTCACGGCGCGCTTAACGGAACGATTAATCACCTCAATTATTGGGAGCGTTGAGTTCCTAAACTGTATTCCCTGGAACGCAGGAGGGCAGAGTACATGATTATTCACACTGGGAAAAATCCTGAGGACTAGTACGAACTTGACACGAAAAATCACTCACTACGAAAGCAAAGTACTTGGCAGACGATGCACATCCCCCAATGAAAAGCAGGGGTGTTCCATAGACGTTAAGAGACCATTACAATAAGTGTCAAGGGGCCCGAGACTGTTCAACTGCCTCCCAGCACACATAAGGGGGATTACCAACAGAACCCTGCAAGTCTTCAAAAGCTGGGTATGGACAGCGCCTAAAGGTTGTTCGGATCAGCCGCGGTGTGGCTCGTCGTTGGTTTGCGTGCAGCAGCAGCAACAGCCTGGTTGATCAGGCTCTGATCCACCAGGAGGCCTGGTCACAGACCGGGCCGCGGGGGCGTTGACCCCGGAACTCTCTCCAGGTAAATCTCAGGTGACTGATAATTATTATGGGGACGAGCAGAGCGTCAGGCAATTACTTTACAATGACCACTTATGTGTTTTATGCTAATAGAATAAGGTTGGATTCTGAGAGCCCACCTCATGATCCTAGCATTTTACTCTTCATGGTGTTTGTATAGGTGAGTGGATTGTGGTCTAAAAAAACGTTAATTAAAATGGGGAAGTGCCCAAATACACGTCAAACTGTTCTAGGGACACCACAAAGAGCTAGACCTCTTTCTCAATGTGGCATAATTTTTATGGTGTCGTTTAAGTTTAGATGAAATAGTACATACAGGATGGAGGATTTAGGTGGATGTTGACTGTTGGAGCAGCACAGCTAAACACTGCATAACAACTCGCATCTATATGTAAAAAGATGGACAGATTGAAATTGGACTAACATGGTGCAGGGGAAAGCAGATGGCTTCAACTTTTGAACGAGTCGAACAATCTCTAGTCCAGATTGAACTGAACTTTGCTACTAGAGCTCATAGTGAGAGGTTAGGTGGGAGGGTGTGTGATGGCTTGCTGTCACTGACACACGTGGGCCAACGTCGCACATGATCAGCTACTGTTTCTTCATCTTTGGCCCAGTAAATATGTTTTGCCAGTTTACGAGTGTCTTCTTGAACCCATTGTCTCTCTATGGGTCTATTGTGAGCAGATCAATGGCTTGCTCACGAAATGTAACTGGTAACACTACT
Source organism: Cherax quadricarinatus (assembly GCF_026875155.1). Classification (NCBI taxonomy): domain Eukaryota; kingdom Metazoa; phylum Arthropoda; class Malacostraca; order Decapoda; family Parastacidae; genus Cherax; species Cherax quadricarinatus. The sequence goes on along the minus strand of NC_069443.1, from coordinate 39,008,888 downwards.
AGATGCATGGACTGTGGTGGATACATATCAGTGACAACTTCATGTATTTTTTCTCCTTCAGTTACACCGCCACTTACTATAACCAGTAACAATTATCGAGATCCTTTGCTTCACTCTCTAGTAACTGTATATCTCTCAGTCTTTCCGTGATGATCAACAAAAACTGATCCTTGATAAATCATTCAGGAGTTAGAAATTTAACGTCAGTTGTTGTCTTGATAAGTTGATGGACGGGGGAGTATAGTGTTAATGGACCCTGGGCGCTGAGCGTCTACTAAACAACATATTCAACCCCAAATCATTGTCATCCAAGTAACTTAAGGAGACAAGGATGGTTGTTCGTATCTTTGAAATAAGCTCTAGTATAATTGCGCTGAGAGAATAATATAGCAGCTTCTCTTTACAAAGCTTCAAGGGAATTAATTTTTTCAGTGTTAATTATCAATCACAAGTGGTTTTTTACATTTACCAGCATGAGGATATCGTTCCCTATCAACAAGTCACTGACCTGATGGGAAATACACCACTGGATTACCCACTGAAATATAACCAGTATATAGACTTGCTTTCAATTTAAACTTTGTGCAGAGGCACTTTTATAACAGCCCCTCCATAGGTTCTAATACCTATACATCTATCTTGCAATAGGTATCGTCAGTTATGGGCAGTACATTCTTCTCTTAATAACGTGAGATAACTGCCAGGTTCTCTGAAAGAAAATTATTAGAATGTGATTCGTCAAATCTACGTTATCTCTCGACAAGTAAGGATCATCGCTGAACGAATCTTTTCGTCAGATACATTTCTGACGACTGTATCTATCCTGAGTAAATTATCTAAAACCGTAGGCATAAGAGGATTTGCGAGGCTTTTGGTACCTTTGTTGATCGGAGAGGATACGCTTGAAGTGGGGGCGCCAGCCGCCGACTGTATCTCGTATTCTTATATCTTATAGCAATACTCTCTAGCATGTCTTTTCTGTTACAATAGGTACATTTAAAACTTTCTTCTTATCGTTATAGATTTCTGTCTGCCACAGAGACAGATTCAGGATTGTGAGTTTTCCTGGTAAAGGTACGAGAAGTTACAGTAGGCAGGTACATCAGGCCGGCAATGAGCCAGTGATTTAGGTTGCCAATTCGAGGACAATTTTAGTTACCTTGTTTCTGTGTGTTTTAGTACGTCAAGGTTGTGAGAATTTCGTAATTGTCTGCTAATGCTGCAGTTTCCAGAATTCCGTGGGTAGTATGATCGATCAGATATTCTTGTATGTTCCGCAGACATACAGTTGTTAATTTGTGTAGTAACAATGAACAAGGCTGTCGTATTTGGTACATTTAGAGCTCCTGTCCATCTCTTAAATGCAACTTTTTTCTCACGAGCAATCTCTACAAAAGTTTGATCTTGTCGTCGTTGTAAGTACGAAATGCTCTTGAAACTTACAGGTAACAAGTTATATGTCTCTAGAATAGTTTTGCTTGACAGCGTCATAACTAATGTACTTGGCAAATGGAAAGCTGAGTACAAGTTTGAGCTCTTCCTGTCTCAACATGTATGCAACATTGTTTGCCAGTGCTTACGTGGCAAGTTCATAGCACGTGCCTGTTCTCAAAACATCAAAATATGTGTTAGTCCACTTTCAAAAAATTAGGAACCATAGATGCAGCTTTTGGCACATTAAATGTGTCCTGTGATCCTCTCAGCTCTGTTGTCTTAAACAGACGAACATTTTCTCTTTGGAAATCTTCTTCGTTCAAATTTCCTCTGTGCCTCTATTTGTGCAGTCAGCCAACATAATGAGGAGTTCCAACCTCTCAAACGTTCTGAGAGATTGGACCAGTGGGTTATATGGAGGAGTAGGGAGATTAACATGGGTCTGGACGGTCCTTAGGCTCGGACACTTCGTCCAGACGTCTATAGAGAGTCTAGATCTGGTTCTAGGATAAGTTGAGACAAGGTGGATCATTACTGTATCTAAGTATTAGGCTGTGTCATACTACCAGCTATACTCTGTTACTATCAGTGTCGTGAAGGAGGTTGCGAGCGAGAAACTGAGGCTACCTAGGCTTTTTTCCCAAGACACTAGGCTCATCTTCTGCTCTAGTTGCTCTGTCTTCACAAATAGGGTCATACTTCCTAATTGTGACATAGGCTTTCTGAAATCATAAAATCAGACATTTCTGTTTGGCAGGAAACAATTATCTTTATTAATGCTCTGACAGATTCTTCGGTGTAATCCTGTTATAGTACACCGAGGATATTTGGTACCTTGCCAAAACTCGTTCTGAAGTTTTAATGTACTTAACTCAGGACAAAGTCAGGAGTATCAATTAATGTTTCACTTTGGCTACATCACAAAAATTAATTGTATAACTCGAGAGAGTATTATTGGAAAATTATAATCCTGATAGGAATTTTAGTGTTAGTTGTCTTTGAGCTAGAACTCATTAACAGTATTTCCATCTCCTTGGATCAAGAGACCAGTCAGGGTACATACATCCACCTGGTATGTTGTACAACGACTAAACTCAAAGTTTCGATTAGGAAAGTACTCAAAGTGTTTGATAATAGAGTTACTAGTTATGTCAAACTGGACAATTTCTCCAACACCTTGGATCAAAGAGCCTCCGGGACAGGCCCCCCATTTGTTACAAAAAAACGCGATCTAAAAGCTTAGAGATCTCCAGTGAATACTAGAAAGGATGCATTTCTAGGCATCAGCCTGTGTACTGGGTTTTCGTAACAAGTGTCAGTATCCTGTCAATTATCCATTAAAATTCAGTATGGTTCAATAGAGCTTTAGGATTAAATCTGGTAGGCTGGGCTTCTAACTAGAGAAATTAAAATTTAATAATTTATTAAGTCTAGAGGTATATTATCATAGTAAATTACAATCACAGTAATTCAAATAAAATCATCTCTCGAGTTCAATATTATTGTGCTGAAAGCAATATACATTTTAATTCTTAAGTTACCATTCAGGTACATTAACATATAATAAGATATCACAAATATGTACAAGTGGTGTGTATGCGTGTCAAGTGCTCTTAATAGTTCCTATGTCTCAATACTCAGAATAAGATTTAAAACAAGTGACGACAAAGTCCTCAATTAAACAAACTTCTTGACCGACTGGGCAACCGTAAACAGTTGCTTGATACAACAAAGAATGCTAAGTCCAATATCAATGCAAATATGCGACTGCGACACGACTCAGGAACTGGGAGAAATATAACGACACTAAGTAGGGACCATCAGCAGATCCTTCACCAAAAGTTACAAAAACTCCCTTACTACTGAATCTAAGTTTTCAGCATAGGAAACACCCGACTGTGCAATAACACAGGAACAGGTACAAAATTACGGTCAGAAGCTATAGCTAAGGACCTGAGATACTCTGAGTGTTATGTGCCACAAAACCTCTGTACAACGTCGAAATCACTAAGTCTTTACAATGTTCTGGTGAACAAAGTTCTACAGAACTAACAAGATAATGAGAAGACAATCTGGTCCAACCAGCCAAGCGAATCTCGAGCATGACTGAAAAAACCTTCACGAGAGGTGAGAGGACACCCCCCCCCTCGATCACGTGATAGCTTACGTGGGACAACTGCAGCTCAGAAGTCGGCAGTATAACGAGCGACAAGCGATAATTTCAGTAGTTGACAATCAAGGGAACTACTGAGACATCTTATGTAATCCTAAACATAAGTACCAAATAACAATATAAGGCAGATACATTTGCGATTTAGCTATTATCGCAAATATAAGCATTATATAATTTATATGAAAAGGTAATATACATTACATATTTATACATAATAAATCATTGTACCATTCCAGGGCGTTGCAACAGTGGGGTTTTGGGAGGGCATTATCAGTAAAGAGGTGGTCATGTCAAATGTAGAAGGGGAGGAGTAGGACTTTTGGATCTGGGGCCGAGAGTAAAGCATGTATGTACAAAACAGAGGTTTGTGCGGGGAGGGGGGATTGAGATGGTAAGAGTTGGGAAAGTGATGGAGGATGGTGCGACGGTGGTGGGGAGGAAAGGAATTAATTGATGCGGACTATGCTCAGGTTATTTTTAGTCGTCGGAGAGGCAGCAAAAACTTAAGGTTGGAAGGTTGGTGGCAGATGAGTAGGAAAACGGAAGGAAACCATGCAAGGGGTTCGGTATACCCCTTGTATGATTGGGGTAAGATTGGTAAGATTTCCGGAAGACTTAGATTAATGCCAAGGGTGAGGGGAGTTAGTTTATAGATTTTTAATGGAATTTTAGCTTCAAGTTGCCTGGTGTGTAATGGGTTTGGTGAGGGGAAGCGACATGCGAAAAGTGTGAGGAACCGGAAACAGCTTTTCATGCAGTTTATTTCTGTAAGAAGTTGGGGGAGGTACGGTTGTGGTTGGCAAGGAGTTTCAGGTTGCATGGGGGGGGTAATGTAGAGATTTAGAGAGCCCTACATTCGAAGTAGATGGGGTCTCTGAAGACGATGAGAAGAAGCCCAATTATGCTACATAGTGGCAGATTTCTTGTATTTTTCTTGGGGAATTGAGGGACAAAGGTGGGGGGATTAGAATTAGGGCGGTTGCGGCAGGAATATATGTACGGTAATGTAGAAATAAACTCATTTATGGGGAACTATGCCGAGAACGCGCTTTCCGGACTGATAAGAAATATTACAGTAAAGGTTCATTAATGTGGCACACTAAGTATAGTTAAGGAGTACAGTTTTCCTTTTTAGTGGTGATATATAAGTACTGGAGGGTGAGTGCATGAGGGTAAGGTTATCTGGAGAGTTTGTTTGGTTTGGAAGGTTATGTCAAAAGTGGTGTTGTTTTTGAGAGGTATGTTGCAACTGTAGTGCCAACACTACAGTGTGTGCTTAACAAAGATTATTAAGGTAAAGTGGTCGTGTGCAGTTGCACGCTAAGATGGGATTAATCAAGTATTATGAGCGTTTGCTACACCAACTACTTTGAAATCATATAGGTTTTACATATGTTCATATTTTGTGTATTTTACAGTATATAAAGGAAAAAAACATGGTTCCAAAAAATTTTCAATTATTGTGTTACGCATGATAAAAGGGTGTGAGTGTATGTTATATGTATTTGTGTGTGTATATATATATATATATAGTATATATATATATATATATATATAAATATATATATATATATATACTAGATATATTTTTAATATATAACTTATATATATATATATATTTATATTTATCTATGCATATATATGTTTGTGTTAATATGTATATATAACAAACTTATTAAGAAGCACTGTGTCATGTGACAACAAGTATTATATTTCTTTGTTGGTTTTTGTTAGATCCTGTGGACTTATGACATTATTAGTAATGTGTAACTACGCCGAAGTGGTATTATTTAAAGTTAGTTTTAATATGTTTATTATGCACCCATACCCATCCTGTGGGCGTAGTCAAAAGAATTACAGAGGTAATAATGGGTCCAGGATGGGCTCAATGTTTGAATAGCTGAGCAAGTTACAGAGGTAAGGAATTCACAATTACAAATGTTATGATCTCACAATTTACAAAGGTAATGAATCCAGGTAGGGTCTAGTCACTATCATGACCAATTACAAAGGTATTTACAGATTACAGAGGTACACAATGGGTCCAGGGACCGGGCTCCAAAGTTTGGATGACTGAACTAGGTACAAGGTAATGAACTCACAAGTTACAAAGGTAATGAACTCACAAGTTACAAAGGTAATGAACTCCAGGTAGGTCTAGTCACAATCATGACAAGTTACAAAGGTATTTACAGATTATAGAGGTACACAATGGGTCCAGGGACCGGGCTCCAAAGTTTTGATGGTTGAACTAGGTACAAGGTAATGAACTCACAAGTTACAAAGGTAATGAACTCACAAGTTACAAAGGTAATGAATACTGTAAGAATGGTTACTAACGTTTTATACATTGGGTACAATCATTGAACAAATTTTAGAGTAATGAGCAATTCACACCTTACCCCGGTCACAACCTGTAGTGGAGTTATTGGTGCAAATGTTGATTGTTGAGTCACACACACACACACACACACACACACACACACTATATATACAAATTCATACACACACACACACATAAACACACACACACACACACATAAACAACACACACACACACACACACGACACACACACACACAATATACAAATTCATACACACACACACACATAAAAACACACACACACACACATAAACAACACACACAACCACACCACACACACTCACACACACCACACATACACGAATCATACACACACACGCACACAACTCATACACACATCACACCACACACACCACACACACACACACACAACAGGAGCTTGGACTCGACCCCTGCAATCTCACTAGGTGAGTGCACAACATCCACACACACACACACACACACACACACACACCCCCACACACAACACACAAACACACAAGCAACAAAACACACAAACACACACTCACACCACACACAACAGGCCACAGACGCCAGACATCCGCTAGAGAGATTAGAAAGAGGAGCTGAGACATCTGAAACAGCACAGAGACAAAGATATTACAGAAGTAGCACGGACAATGGGCTACATCGAACACAGACAAACAGGTCGAAGTAAGCATGGAAACTAAATGTTATGCAGAGGTCCTGTCAAACCCTCATGGGGCCAAAAACAAAGGGACAGTGAGCACTCTAGGACAGAAAGAGAGTTGGAAACACTCGAAGGAACTAGGAACATGTGCAATGGACCTTACCAGAATACTGTGGGGGCCAGGAGCAGGTGAGCAGGAAGGATAAACCAAGAAAGCATAGGGGCCCATAACGAGGGAAGGGACTGAAGGAAGTAACACTCCAGGGAAGGAACTAAAACACATCAGAGGATGCAATGGGAGTCACATGGGAGGTGGAAAGGGTGAGATCCGTGTTTGTCTATTGGGCTAGGACGAGCTAAGGGAACTTATGATGAAAGAAAGAATGAAGAAGAAGAAAGAATGAAAGGAAAGAAAGAAGAGGAGGAGAAGAAAGAAGGAAGAAAGAGAGGGAAAAAAGAGATTGAAGAACTCATGAGGCGATAGGTCGAGGGGGACATGACCCAGGTGGCAAATTTTCGGGGAATTGGGGTGGTTCACAAAGAAAAAAGGAAATCGGCCTAATAGTAATTTTCAAGGCAGAAAATCAACACGAACCATGATCCTGCAGGAGATAGCAAGGCTGAGAGGACCACACCAAAAACAAGAACCTTGCATACAACAAAAAACCTATCTACAGAATAATCCCACAAAACTCACAGTCTCCCCTCCTCCAACCCCTAGGCAAGCTGGAGTTCGGAGTGTGTACCTCGACCGAGACAGAAACACAGACGAAAGGAAGGGACATGAAAGGAGAGAGTTTCAAAAACGAAAGAGAAATGGGAGAAATGAAAAAGGAGAGCTGATAACCCTAGGATCAAATGGGAAGACAAGCGCACCCCGAGAAACACTGAGAAGGATCCAGCCACGACCCACCAAGGCAACTGAACAATCCAAACCAACCATCACACACGATCCCTCGTGTTTCCACCCGCGCCACAGTTAAAGTATTAGAACAGAAGTTGAAGGTTTGGTTAACAAATGCAGATGGTTTAACGATTAAAACATGAGGAATGGGCAAGTAAGAATCAATGAGAAGTCCCAGACATCATAGCAGTTACAGCAACAAAACTCATGGAGACAAATAACAGATGCAATCTTCCCACCAGGATACCAGATCATGAGGAAAAGATAGAAGGGGCAGGGGGGAGGTGGGGTTGCTCTGCTCGTAAAAAACAGATGGAAATTCGAGAAAAATCGGAAGGAATAGAATGTGACGGAGAAAGAGACTACATAGCAGTACATTCAGTCGGGGGAACACAAAGTGGTCATTGCAGTGATGTATAATCCACCACAGAACTGCAGGAGGCCAAGAGAGAATATGAAGAGAGCAACAGAGCAATGGTGGGACAACACTTGCTGAGGTGGCAAGAAATGCTCACTCAGCAGAGCAAAGTTGCTGGTTATGGGGGATTTCAACCACAGGGAGATTGACTGGAAAACCTGGAGCCACATGGGGGTCCCGAAACATGGAGAGGCCAGGATGTTGGACGTGGTGCTGGAAAACTCAGGCACCAACATGTTAAGGACACTAACCAGAGTGAGAGGGGACGATGGACCAGCAAGATTGGACCTTGTGTTCACCCTGGGAGCTCAGACATTGAGGACATTTCAAGTTATGAGAGTCCTAGAGCTCGCGACCAGTGGTTCTGTGCTTGAATACATAGTAGAGCTGCAAGTGGAGAGAATAACGGGTAGAAGGGGGAAAAAACCTGCTTAAAAGGGGGGACTACATGGGGTTTGAAGAATTTCCCTGCGGGAGGCCCAGGGGGGAAGAGAACTGGAGGAAAGCCAGAATGAAATGAGGGAAATATGAGAAACAAAATGAAGGAGGCAGGGGAAAAGGTTACCCCAAGGGAAACAGAAACAAGGGAAAGGGACCAGAAAAGCCCTGGTTCACCCGAGGGTGTAAGGAGGCAAAAAACAAAGTGCAATAGAGAATGGAAAAAGTACAAAGGCAGAAAAAACACACGAAAATAGGGAGTCAGTCGCAGACCCAGGAATGAGTCCCCCGGAAAGGAGGGGGGCCCAGCGCAGTATGAAAATGACATAGCATCGAGAATCAAGACTGCCCCGAAACTGTTTTACCCCAATCAGGGGAAAGAAAAACAGTCAAAGACAGGTGTCAGTTAAGGCAGAAGGTGGAGAACTCACAAGAATGTCGGAGGTTGTGAGGAGTAAACAGGAGATTTAAGGAAGTTTTTACGTGAACAGGAAGGGCTGGGAAGAAGAACAGGGGGAACTCGGGGAAACCCCAAAAAGTTTTGGATGACTAGAACAATGGGGAGGAGGTGAGAAGTCTTAAAGTGATTGACACTTAAAAGGCGATGGGCCCGGAATTCCCAGGGGTCTTAGAGAAGGAGCAGAGAGCTGTGTGTCCCTCTAACACAATTTAAACACATCCCTTGAAATGGGCAACTCCCTGAAAAAGGAAGACGCAAATTATCCCATTTTTTAAGAAAAAAAACAGAAAGAGGCACTAAACTACAGCTTGTCTCTGACATGTATCGTGTGCAAAGCATGGAGAAGATTATCAGGAGGAGAGGGGTCGAAACCTGGAAAGGAAAAAGATTTAAATGAAAACCAGCATGGGTTATGGGGGAAATCTTGTTCACAAACCCCCTGGATTTTTATGACAAGGTAACAAAAGTAAGACACGAGAGAAGGGTTTGGGTAGATTGCTTTTTCCTAGACTGCGGAAGGGCCCTTTGACACAGTTCCCACAGGATTGTGCAGAAGTGGAGGTCAGGCACAGTAAAAGGAAGGGCACTGCAATGGAAAAGGGGAATACTGACAGGGAGGCAGAAAAACGAGTCTGGTACTTGAAGAGGTATCACGTGGGCGCCTGTTTCGGCGGGGCCCCACGGGGTCAGTTCTAGGCCAGTGCTTTTTTTGATATATGTGAACGACTGAGGGAAAGGAATAGACTTAAAGTGTCCCTGTTCGCAGAGGTGAATTTGATGGAAAAAATTAAATGGACGAGGATGGGGCAGGCTGCAAAGGCCTGGAGAGGCGGACTGTGGTCAGTAAGGCTTCTCGAATTTAAACCCGCAAAAGCAAAGTTGAAGATTGGGGGGGGGCAAAGAAGACGAGACGAGTATAGGTAGGTGGGCAAGATACAGACCCCATCAGGGGAAAGCCTTTGGGGGGACCATAAAACCCCGGCCATCACCCGGGGGCCACATCAACCCAAAAAACGGGTGCAGATACGGGCGCCTGGAAAACCTGAGAATAGCGTTCCGATACCTTAAAAAGGGAAATTTTAAAAGACACTGTACACGTGTATTTTTGGGGCCCCTAAACGGGAAAGTATGAAAGCCCGGGTCGGGAAAAACCCAAACCTGGTCAAGCCGTCAAGAATTAAAGGAAAAAAGTAAAAAGGGTTTTGCAACAAGGCTAGTCCCAGGGGAAAAGGGAATGCCCGTACGGGGGGAAAGGGTTTAAAGGGAAATGGGAAAGACGACACTGGAGGACAAAAGGGTTCGGGGGGGAAAAGGGATAACGCATACAAGATACTGGGGGAATAGACAAGGGGGAAGAGTAGGTTTTTCCGAGAGGGGAAACGGGGGGAAAAGGGGGTTTCACAACTGGAAGTGAAGACTCAGACGAGTAAAAGGGGAAACGTTAGGAAGTATTTCTTCAGTCATAGAGTTGCAGCAAGTGGAAAAACCTAGAAAGGGTGAAGTATTTGGGGGCGGGAAAACCTACATATTTTTAAGAAGGGTTTATGACAAGTCGGGAAAAGAAAGAGAAGAGGGGAAACCCAGTAGCGATCAGTGAAGAGGGGGGGCCAGGAGCTGGTCTCGCCCCTGCAACCAAAATTTTGGTGATTTAAAATTTTGGGTGAGTACCCCAAAACACCCCACCAAACAAACACAAAAAACAAACACCACTCCCACCAAACAAAACACAACACACACACACAAACCCCACCCCACAAACACAAACACAAACACAAACACACACACACACAAAACACACACATGCCCACAGGGGTAATGCTTTTTTAAAAATTTTCCTTAGCCAAAATTTTTTGAACACCTGAGCGAGTAGTTTCTAAATCTTTTAATCTGTTCACACTCCAGTACATAATGACAAAAGGTTTGGACAATGTCCTTTCGGGCCCAAAGGGGGTTTACATTTTTTTTGGTTTTACATCTGGTGGTGGTGATTTAACCTGCCAAAGAATTTGAAACCCACCCGGGCGGGCGGTAGGGGACATCCAAGGTCCCCTTTTTTTGTTGGATGCACCCATAGAATGGGGGCTCCCCTTTATGATGAAGATGTAGATGGACTTTAATTTGGGGGCAAAATTCCCCGAGGTAAGGGCCATTTAAAAATTTAGTTGAAGTTCTTTTGTATTATTGTTCTCAAATCTACCTGGGCAAGCCCAAAATTTAAAAATTTTCCCCCTTTTAAAGCTACAGCTTAGCCAATTTATCAGTTCTATCATGCCCTCTGAAGCCAAAGTGAGATGGAATCCACGATGTGCACTCTGAAACCATGTCCACAAACCTACCATACCTGTTTTCTGGGTTTTGAAAAAAGCATGCCCACAAATTTTTGCTTAATGAGTTTTGGGGTATTTATGAAAAGACAGAGAATCAGTTACAATTAAACTGTCAATCTTTGATACATAGATGCAATTCAGTGCAAGGAGTATGGCAAACAGTTTCTGTCTGAAGGGTAGGGGGCCCAATTATTGATGCGTGCTCCAATTTCTTTAAGAGAGCCATCACTCTGTACGACAACAGCAGCACTACCAGCTGCACCAGTGGACTGGTGAACAGAACCATCAACGTAAAAAATTTTGGGAGTGTGCGTGCGCTGTGTGGCTAAGTTATAAATACAGCTTAAGGCCTCATGTTTGGCTTCAAGGCGAAGTTTTGGTTTGTGATTTAAGAAGTAGTTTGGGGGGAAATGGAGGAATGGTAGTTTGGAATGGGGTAATATTCCATGGAGCGGAGAAGTGCCGCTGTTGCCTTACTTGACATAGATCATGTATCTGATTCATGCGGAGGTCGGTTCCAGTTTTTTCGATCCATCTGGAGGAGTGTTCACCAGTGCTGAGGAAAGTTTGGAGGGCTTCTGTGCAGGGGTTTGGATGAGCTTTGCCTGAGCATGTTAACCCAATTAGGATATTTCTTCAGTAACACGATCTCTGATGCTTGGAATATCAAGTTCTTTTTGCATATTTAAAATTTTGGCAGTACGAGGGCATCCTAAAATGATCCTCATTGCTTCGATTTCAAGTTTTTCCAGCCCTCCAAGCTTCCAGTCAGACACGAGAGCAAGTAGTGGTGCCGCATAATCAACCAATGATCTAATATAAGCAAAATACATCATTTTCACAATTTTAACATTAGCACCATACCTGAGGTGAAGCCCTGTCACAACTCTAAGTGCTCTTAGTCTTTCTTTGTATTGGCGACAAAGTCTTGTTACAACAGGTCCAAGTAGTGGAACCTCAAAGCCTAGATACCTGTATCTGCTTACATATTCTAGAAGAGACCCATCATGCAATTGGATCTGACGGACTGTGCCTCCCTGTCGAGGAGGACGCCTATTGAGTATCTTTGTTTTATCAGTAGAGATTATCAACCCCAGGTCCTGACACGAGGCTAGTACATGATTAAGAATGTTTTGGGTGTTGGAGAATCCGGTGGTGTGAATCATTATATCATCAGCAAAACTAATCACATAATGATGGGGCTGACTAGGCATAGCATTAAGTATTGCATTAATTAGAATATTGAACAGTGTGGGACTGAGCACACCTCCCTGTGGGGTTCCTAATTCAAAGTCTTTAGTTACACTTCTATGTCCGTGGAACAACACAGACGATTTTCTGTTGGACAGGTAACCTTTAATCCAGCGGAGAAGCCATCCTCCAACATCCATTCTGGCAAGTTCACTAATGATTACATGTCGGTTGGCTACATCAAAAGCGGATTTAAGGTAGTGTATGAGCTGTCAGTGTGCAGGGTGAGAAAGGTGGCTATGCAATGATGCACGCTCCTTCCATGCATGAAACCATGTAACCGGGGAGACAAAAATTGTTTGATTCTGTACATGAGACGATTAAGAATCATTCTCTCAAATGTTTTACACAAGCAGCTAGTAAGAGATATTGGGCGAAATGCATTTTGTTGATTGAGCTTAGGAATTGGAATGATGAGGCTGTTGGTCCAAGATTGAGGGAGCTCCCCAGTTACATAGCTCATGTTATATAATTCAAGTAATGGATTACCTGGTACTCGACACAGCAATCTGAGTATGTTTTAAGTAATACCATCCTCACCAGGCGACGTGGAGTTGCCCTTAGTTAGTGCTAATTTAAAGTAAGGTAATTTGGTGTGATAGCGAGTTTGGGAATGGACAACGGTGGGTTTTCAAAGGGAAAACTTGTTTTTGATAATAAAGGTGATGTACGGGAGTTGGATTGAATGGTTTTTTATAGGAACATGTGTAGTATAAGTCTGTAGGGTTTTTACATAAAGGAAAAGTATTAACTCAGGTGTGGGTAGCCATGTAGGATGATAATTATACTCTGAGTTTTATTTTCAGGTGTGTAATCTTGTCATTTTTTATATATTGTAAAATATGTATTTAAACATATATGATCTAAGGAAGGACATCAGATTCGATGGTATTTATCATGGTATTGTAAGGTAATTTTATGAGTATACTTTTCGGGCATGTTATTTTTTATTTGTTTTTATGTACAGTAAAATATGTACTTACACATATATGATATGGGGAAGGTCATCAGATTATATTGCAATTGTCATGAAGAGAAAAAGGGGTTATAAGATTTATAAAATCAGGTCAGTAGACTTTCTTTTTGTAGTGGGAGAATTTTTTAGGACGCGAAGAGATTATCGTATTTCTTTCTTTCAGTATGTTGTACTCAGGCATGGATCGCTTAAGAGTAATTTGCAACAGTTGGAATGTAAACCTTTCCACAGGATGACCTGTGTGTTATGTTTTATAGTAAGGAGACCCTTTTGTTCACACTTGTTGTCTCTGTATTTAATTTTTATATTGTAATATTTGTTTTAATAAAATAAAATAAAAAAAAAAATTCCTGGACCAATAGTCTCATTGTGCCTATCCCTAAACTCCAACAGCCTGATACATTTAGACCGATCTCCTTAACTAGTTGTTTTTGTAAAACTTTTGAAAGAATGATACTTAACAGACTGTACTACAGAATTAGACGCCAACTTTCCCCAATCCTTCATGGGTTCATGAAAGGTAGTGTGCAGAACTGTATTTGATAAATTAGACACATGTGCAACTCTTGGGTATCTTTATTGAGGAAACGTTTCGCCACGCAGTGGCTTCATCAGTCCATACGTAGGAGAAACTTGAAGAACAGGAGGAGAATGAGGTAATCAGTCCCTCAACCTTGAGTCGATGTGTTCAGTCCATCAATCTTGAATAGAATACGGCATATGAGCGGAGAAGCAGCTTATAAACCGTTGGCAGGAGAGGTGTAGCAGTCATAGGTGGTGTTACATTTGTTCAATGTGGAAGTAGGTCCTGCCCAAGAATTAGGCAAGCGAAGAATTCCTAAGTATTAAGATCCCAAGAAGTTGCAGTGTCTGACAGGTTTGTAGATGAATGGTTCAGAGAACCGACAATAAAGATACCCAATAAAGATACCCAAGAGTTGCACATGTGTGCAACTCTTGGGTATCTTTATCTTGGGTATCAACATGTCGGATCTCTGAACCATTCATCTACAAACGTGTAGGCCTGAGTGGTTGAGGGGAGAGGACGTGTGTGTTGTTAGGGAAGTCCCTAGGCCTTCTATATCAAACCTGCTTATATCTCAACCCGACTGAATAACTCACATCAAACAAATATCGTTGGAGCGCAGGCTGAATTGCACTGGAATCTTATGTGTGGAACTGTGACTATGATATACTAGTGAAACACAAATATCTTGATTTTGACTTACTCCACCTCGCCTCTCTCCCCCTCCTTCCCCCTCGATTTGGAACTCACCATTCGGCCCTCTATTTACTTATGTTCTAGAGGGCGGTTATTAGCCGTGATGTTGAGGGGAGGAGGACGTGTGGTGTGTGAGGGAAGCCTAGGCCTTGTAATATCAACTCTGCTTATCTCACCCGATTATAACTCATTGCAACAAATATCGATGGAGCGCAGCTGAATTTGCTGCTGGGAACACCTTATGTGTGAACGTGACCTGTGTATATAACCTATGAAACACAAATATCTTGTTTGACTTCACTCCACCTCGCCTCTCTCCCCCTCCTTCCTCGGTTTTGGAACTCAGCCATTCGCCTATTTACTTTGGTCTAGAGGCGGTTTTGTTTGCCAGACCACATAAGAATGCTTGAGTGCCCGTGTCAGTCCTCTGTGCCGCAACTCCCACTCACCTTACGAATAATCTCCCCGTGTGCCAACCTGCCTGCTACAAGCAAATAACCCTAGTGGTTGTGTTAAGTGCTGCAAGAATTTGTTGTAACTATTTGCAACGAGTGATTTCACTGACATTAGGGGACATTGTCTACCACAGTACCTACGTAGCTTAAAATGAGTGAGGAATGTCTGTGGCCTTGCTGGTGACCTTGAAAATGATGGCGACTATAAGACTCGCATTGCCACTTACACCATTCTGCTTTGTGTCTGTGAGGTGAATGACCCTTCCTCACTTTCCTATACACCGTATCTCCCGGGCTGGTAAGGGCGGGGGGCCGTGGGTGCGTGCCGAGGTGAGGGAGAGCGCGGAGGCGTGGCATACAGGGGGGGGGATAGTCGGGCGGGGGATGAGGGATGGGGTACAGTTCGTTGGCTTGCGCGGTGGTGTCTATACATCTTCACGGTTGAGATACGGAGTTCTTCGGGGCGAGGAGCGGGCCTTAGTTCGATGATACGAGAGACGTGCTCACTTATCTACAGTAATATAACCGATCTTCAGAGTCGTCAAGCGAGCATCAATCTACAGTGGTTACCAGCCGTACCTTCGGGTGTTGTGAGAACTAGTTTCTTAAGTATTTAAAATTTGTCCCTGACATTCCAAGACACGTTTGCTAGCTGTGTTAAGTGCTGCGTGTCTGGAGTAATTAACCAAGTGTACAGTGTTTGGTAAATCTCCGAGAACGACTGTGGGCCCAGTGATGACGCTTGAAAATCGCACTGCGACCCGCAGGCCACTACACCCAAATGCCTGTGTCTAGCGGGTGAATATCCCTCCTTGTCCCCTTCTCTCTTATGGAATAAAGGCGGTTTCACTGACCCAAAAAGTAACCGACTAACTCTTCCATCTTCTAGCAGCTGAATTAAAATGACTATGATTGAACGAAGTAAATGATGGTGAAGGCGAATTCGTACGTTTTTAGAAGTAAGGGAGCTTTGAAAAAAGAAAGAGGATTTCCAAGGAGACTGCTGCAAGAACAACGAGAGCAACAACAACCATCGCAGAACGGTTAGGCTTGATTCCCTGCTAACACTGAGTTTGAGGTCAAGTTTAGATGGTTTTACGAAGCTTCCATTAGACAACCCAGAAAAAAACCTTCGATTTCGCTTTTCTGTCATGAGAGGATAATTTACGTTTTTGGTTACTAACGACACAAACATTCATAGAAAAACTTCTTACTCATAAATATGCTGAACCTCCAAATCCAAGCTGCCCCACCCAGATCACTAAAGTACTTATTGTTATCCAGCAATGTCAATAAGTACATGATCCTAAATTCCTGTTCAGTCAGATCAAGTTGCAAACCCCGTCGACTTCCAAATGATCTGATATTGGCTGAGTGGATTGGCAAGGGACTCCACCATCATATATCTACTCACGTGCACGCTTAACACAGGAGTTACAAAATAGGCTTTTGTACAAAAGCACCTCACCGTAATGCACAAGGTGTCAGCACTGGGGTCACATTGCTTGGAAATGCTCATCAAGTCACATCTGGTTGTGCAGTGTGTTGCCAAGGCCCATCCTTCTGCACATTGCTATGATATGTATCAAGAAACACCAGACCGTTTGACATTAGAAAGTATCAATGTAAGACTCCAGGAGTCACAGCTGCCTCATGCTGACTGCATAGCGAAAGCTGCCCTCATCTCCACCCGCAGAGCTCCCCCTCACCCCTCAAACCCCCCCCCCCCCCAAAAAAATTTGATGAGGCAATATGCTTTACCAGATACTCGTGTCTGATACTGACCCGATGCCTGAACTCATACAATATGGTTGAGCGAGTCACTCTGGGAGTACATCACAGAGCACGATCACGTCTTGCTATCAACACTAGTAAATGCCTGCTGGTGTTGACACCATCTGTCTGGCTTGAGTCAGCTGGTCAATCAGCCACCTGACTCCGCTGAACGGGACTTCATACTTCCTGATGACGCTAGTCCATGCTGGGGTGGTACTCAACTTGCAGCTGGCGCAAAACAGTACTGGAAAGCAACAATGGTGTTTGAAACAACAACTTGAGCACCACGAGGAAAAACTTACAGAGTTTGCAAAAAGAACATCAACCCACAGATATCCAGCCATTATGAAAAATGGGGGGGAGTGTGGTGATGATGAACATACAATGATTGCAGTGGTGTTAATAATCACAAAAACGATTAATCTGATAGTGGTGTTTACAAATCACACAGTGAAGATGATAAGGGCAGTGAAGGCCATCATGATAGTCAACCTGACTGATGTAATTATGATACATACTTGAGTGTGGTGATGGCCCGGTTGTTGATAAAGGTGTATGATCACTGTCTAATGATGAGGAGTGATACAATGTGATGATAGTGATGAGTGTAAATAAAAGCGAGAGAGTTGAGTGCGAGGGATAGTGTCACCTTCCATACATCACAGACGAAAGAGCGCAGTGACCTCTGTGTACAAAGACTCCCAAGAGGTCTCACTAATGGAAGTGCACTTAGGAACTCAAGGATAAGGAAGATTACTGATTATATTGATATTGATTATTGTCTGTTTGTTATTAGTAATGTATTTTTCCATTTGGCTGAGAAATTGAAAACTATCTCCTGGACCTTTATAATGTAACCAAACTCGAATAAACTATCCATTTTAAGTTGGAATATTGCATCCACTAGAAAAAGATTTTCTGACCTGCATCATAAAGTAACCACTGAAATCCATTGATTAAATTGTGTGTCTACAAGAGTGCTGAGTCCTGAAAAATCCCAACCCCCTAATTGGCCATCGTTTGTTTCATATAACCTCAATCTACTAATTCTTGTGTTCATATTTAAAAAATCACTTCCCCATCACTTCTTGGCACAATAAGAAAACAGAGGGGCTACAGTATCACGTGTTAGGATTTTAAATTGGGAACTCTGCTCTCAACAATTTACCTTGTACTCTCCTGCTGATAAGTTTCATTACTTGGAGCACCCAAACTTGTGCTCATCCTGAACCTACACTCATTATTGGAGAATATAAAGCAAGACACAAAAGGCATTGGAAACTCTCAGTTTGGTAATCGTAATGGCAATCAACTGTTGTCACCTTAACAGTCATGATAATGTGCAATTGGAGGTGACCTTGAACCCACACATAACTATGGAGGTGTCCTTGATCTTTGTCTTGGCTTCAACATTACTTCTGCCAGCTGTGGAGTCTTCATGTAACAAATAGCGTCTGACATTTCCCAAGGCCTAACCTCTCTATATATTGGTAATACTATTCGCCCTGGGGGGATATTCAACGTACACGTCCATTAATGTGTTTCCCCTGATCAACAGATGACTTTTTGCACATGTGACTGACTGGTATAATCCTAGTGAGTGTACCTCTGTCGAGACTTTTAACAATGACCCCCTTGTGACATATCAGAACTTCTTAGAGCCGCCTCTGAAACCTCCAACTAACTCTAAAATCCAAGATGACTCCATAATAATCATAAGTGCTTATAAAAATCATACCTTTACAATGATTCTAAACTTCGAACATTGAAACGTACTGCTCGCAGACTAGGCCTAGCCTATAGAAAACCATCGTACCCCTGAAATGCTGAGCCACTTCCAAACTGCCCTTGCTGCATGGGCCCCCCCAAGAGAGCATATGACAGAGCTGCGGCAAACAGACTGGGAGACAATATGTCAATGTCTCAATAGCTCACACCCACACTTACCGGGCATTGAGGGACATAAGATAGAATTAAATGGTAACAAACTGGGCAGATCGCTCACACCCTCATCCTTGCATAGGGCGAAGAGTTAGTCAGTGCTTGGTCTGCTCATCTAGCTAAGACAGTCTCCCAGTACCACACAGGCGAAATTTAATGGACAAATATGATGCAAGGAGAGGGACTTGTTTGCTTTATGCTCAGCAAGCAGAAGACTGCAAACATTCCTTTCCACTAAAATTATGAACTGATTCAGCACTTACAAAAGGGCAACTCCACGTCCGCCTGGTGAGGATGGTATTAACTTACAACATACACAGATTGCTGTGTCCCGAGTAACCAGGTAATCCTTTACTTGAATTATATACCATAGTTTATGTCACTGGGGACTCCCAAATCATGGACCAATAGCCTCATTATTCCCATTCCAAAGCCCAATCAACAAAACTCATTTCGCCAAATCGCCTTACTAGCTGCATTGTGAAAACAGTTGAAAGGATGATTCTTAGATCGTCATAAGCAACAGAATTAAGGAATTTCTTGTCACCCCGGTTTGCATGGCTTCATGGCATGGAAGGAGTGTGCATCATTGCATTACCACCTTTCTCACTCTGCCACTGACAGCTCCATACACTACGTTCCTTGACCTTAAATCCGCATTTGATGTAGCCAACAGACATGTAATCATTAGTGAACTTGCAGAATGGATGTTGGAGGATGGCTCTCCTCGCGGATTAAAGGTTACCTGTCCAACAGAAAGTCGTCTGTTTGTTCCGGACATAGAAGTGTAACTAAAGATTTTGGAATTAGGAACCCCAACAGGGGGTGTGCTTAGTTTCCACCCGATTTCAACATTTTGAATTATGCCTTACTTATCCATGCCTAGCCAGCCCCATCATATATGGTTAGTTTTTGCTGATGACATAATGAATGCACACTACCGGATTCTCCAACACCCAAAACATTCCCCCCCCCCCCCCCCCCACCCCCCCCCCCCCCTTAATCATGTATTAAGACTCGTGTCAGGACCTGGGGGTTAATAATCCTCAGGGATAAAAAAAGATACTCAACAGGCGTCCACCTCGTCAGAGAGGCACAGTTCGTCAGATCCAGTTGCATGATGGTGTCTCTTCATAGAATAAGTAAGCAGAACATGATCTAGGCTTTGGGTTCCACAACTTGTGACCTGTTGTAACGAGTCTCTTTGTCGCCAATACAAAGAACGGCTGAGAGCACTTTAGGTTGTGGCATGTTTTCAATCCCAGGTAAGGTGGCTAATGTTAAAATTGTGAAAATGAGTATTTGCTTATATTAGATTCATTGGTTGATTACTGCAGCGCCACTACTTCACTCGAGTCTGACTGAAGCTTGGAGGCTGGAAAAACTGCCAAAACGAAGCAATGAGGATCATCCTAGGATGCCTCGTACTGCCAAAATTTTAAATATGGCGGAAAGAAGCTTAATATTCCAAGCATTAGAGAATCGTGTTACTGAAAGAAATATCCTTATTGGGGACAATATGCTTTAGGCTAGCCCATCAACCCCTGCACAGAAGCCCTCCAAACATTCCTCGCACTGGTGGAACATCCTTCCAGATGGATCGAAAAAACTGGAACCGAACCTCCGCGTGAACCACCTACATGAAACTATATCAAGTTCTGAGCGGACAACAGAGACATTTTCCCTGCCTTCCATGGAATATCACCCCATCCAAACTACCATACCTCCATTTCCCCAAAAACTCTTCTTAAATCACAACAAAGCTTCGTCTTGAAGCCACACTGATGCCTTAAGCTGTATTGATAACTTAGTCACACAGAACAATCTTTCACAATTATTTACGTATGATGGATCTGTCACCAGTCCACAGGTGAAGGCTGGTAGTGCCCAGCTGTTGTCACACAGAGTGATGGCTCTCATAAAGAAATTGGTGCACGCATCAATAACTGGGCCTCTACCCTTCAAACAGAACAGATTGCCAAACTCCTTGGCACTCAAATGTGTCCATGTACTAAGGTTGACACTTTAATTGTAACAGATTCTCTGTCATCCATAAATGCCGCTCAACTCATTAAGTAATAAATTGTGCATGCTTTGTCAGAAGCCAGACAAAGATATGGTGATAGGGACATGAGTCAGGAGTGCACATGCTGTGGATTCCATCTCACATTGGACTTCAGATTCATGCTAAAACTGATGGAAATTAGGCTAAGCTGTAATGCCTTTTCAAAGAGGGGGAATATTTACAATCTGGGTTGTCATTTAGCAGTTGAGAACAATAATACGAAAAAGAACTTCAAAGAACTTTATGACTTAAGATTAGGGAGATTGACCACAAGTCAGTCCACTAATCATCATTCCATCATGCAGGAGGAGCCCACATGTCGATGGTTCATCCAACCAGATAAGTAGACTCTTGGATGTCACTACTGCCCGGCTCCGGCTGGTTACCAATTATCCTTTGCAGGTTAAATCACCACCACCAGAAGTAGAACCAAACAAAATGTAAACTTTGCCCAGATGGACTATTGTCACACTTGCGTCAATATGTACTGGAGTGTGAATCAAATAATGAATTTAGAAACAACTCACTCAGAAGTGTCAAGAAATGGCTAAGTATTTTATCCACAGTGGTATATTGCAGACCATTCTGGAGAAATACCCTGACATTGCTAGCTGTAAATAAACATTACCACATGTGGTGCATGTGAGTGTGGTGTGTGTGTGTGTGTGTGTGTGTGTGTGTGTGTGTGTGTTGTGAGTGTGTGTGTGTGTGTGAAGTGTGTGTGTGTGATGTGTGGGTGTGTGTGAGGGGTGTGTGTGTGTGTGGTGTGTGTGTGTGTTTGTGTGTGTGTGTGCGTGCGTGTGTGTGGGTGTGTGTGAGGGTGTGTGGTGCGGGTGTGTGTGAGGGTGTGTGTGTGTGTGCGTGTGTGTGGGTGTGTGTGTCGTGTGTGGTGTGTGTGTGCGTGTACTCACCTATTTGTACTCACCTATTTGTGGTTGCAGGGGTCGATCCTAGCTCCTGGCCCCGCCTCTTCACAGTTGCTACTAACCCTCTCTCTCCCCGCTCCATTGAGCCTTTATTCAAACCTCGTCTTAAAACTGTGTATGGTTCCTGCCTCCTACGTCTTATCTAGGCAAGTCCACTGCCTTACAACTCTATGGTACTGAAGAAAAAACTTCCTACTATCTCTCTGACTCATTTTGGTGTCGTCAACTTCCAAATTGGGCCTCTTGTTTCTGTGTCCCCTCCCTGGAACATCCTGTCCCTTGTCCCCACCTTGTCAAATTCCACGAGTATTTTATATGTCGTTATCATGTTCCTCCCCTTACCCTCTTTCCTCCAGTGTCCGTCAGGCCGATTTCCCCTTAATCTTTCTTCACAGGACATCCCCTTTTAGCTCAGGAAACTATCCTTGTTGGAAACCCTTTGTACTTTTCACTAGTTCTTGACGTGCATTATCAAGTGCGGGGTTCCAACGGTGCGCAAATCCAGTAATGGGGGGGATGCCTGACATACACGGTTTCACAGTGTCTTGAATGATTCTTACTAAGGTGGTCGGATGCTTGTTCTCAGGTTTTGCCAGGCGCCCATATGCCTGCAGCAGTTATCTGATTGATTGTGTGCTTCCGGAGACATGCTCGTGTTTTTATACTCCACCCCAAGATCTTTTCTCCTTGAAGTGAGGTTTTGGCAGTCTTTGGCCAACTAGCCATACTCTGTCTGTGGTCTTCTGTGCCCTTCCCCTATCTCATGACTTTGCATTTGGCAGGATTAAATTCGAGAAGCCATTTGCTTGTACAGGTTTCCAGTCAGTCCAGGTCCTTTGAAGTCCTGCCTGGTCCACATACATATTTAAATTCTCCTCATATAACTTCACATCATATGCAAACAGGGACACTTCTGAGTCTAACCCTTCCGTCGAAAATGTCGTTCACATATACCAAAAGTAGCACTGTCCTAGGACTGACCCCTGTGGGACCCCGCTCGTCCAGGTGCCCACTGAGATACATCATTACTACCAATGACTCTTTTGGTTGCCTCCCTGTCAGTATTCTCTGATCCATTTGCAGTGCCCCTTCCTGTTATATGCGCCTGATGCTCTAGCTCTGCACTAATCTCTGTGAGGAACTGTGTCAAAAGCCTTCTTGCAGTCCAAGAAGATGCCAATTACCCACCCCTCTCTCTCTTGTCTTACTTCTGTTTATATTTATCATAAACTCCAGAAGGTGTTGTGACTCAGGATTTTGCTTCCGTGAATCCGTGCTGGTTGGCATTTAATCCTCCCTGTTTCCCGTTCCAGGTGCTCCACCACGTCTCCTTCCAGATAAACTTCTGCCATATTTTGCATACTAACACTCAATGACACAGTCTATAGTTAAGTGCCTCTTTTCTGTCTCCTTTTTTGAAAATGGGAACCTACGTTTGCCGTCTTCCATACCTCAGGTAGTTGCCCAGTTTCCAGGATGTGTTGAAGATTGTGTAAGTGGTACGCACAACATATCTGCTCCCTCTCTAAGACCCATGGAGAGATGTTGTCCGTCCCCATTTGCCTTTGAGGTATCGATGTCCCTTACATTCTTCACATCCTCCACATCTGTATTTATGTCGTCCCAACACTTGTAGGTGGTAATCCTTGTTGTGTCCCATCTGGACTGTCCCCCCAGAGTCCTCCCCTGTCTCTACTGTAAATACTTCCTTCAATTCTCGTGTGTGAGCTCCTCACATACCTCTTGAATCGTTTTCTTGTTGAGTTCTCCACCTTCCTTTCCTCAGCCTTATCACCTGGTCCTTGACTGTTGTCTTCCTCCTAATGGGGCTATACAGCAGTTTCGGGTCAAAATTTGACTTTCGATGCTATGCTTTTTCTACTGTCGCGGGGTCCCTCCTTATCCGCCCTACTCGTTTTTTGGCTCTTTACTAATCTCCTTGTTTTTTCCGGGTCCTATGCCTCCTGTCCCTTTTTCCCTTTTTCGTTGCACTTATTTTTTTCCCCTACACCTTTGGGTAAACCAAGGACTCGTTTTGGTCTTCCTATTATTTCTGTTTTCCCCCTTGGGTGTGTGTGTGCGTGTGTGGGTGGTGTGTGGTGGTTTTTGGTGGGTGTGTGTGGGGTGTGTGTGTGGGGGGTGTGTAGGGTGTGGTGGTGGGGGTTTGGGGTGGGGGTTTGGGGTTTTGGTGTGTGGGTTGGTTTTTGTGGGGGGTGTGGGGGTCCCCCGTGTGTATGCATATATTTGTACGCCGGTGCACTTCCTGCGTGCGCCCTCGTGTGTGTATGGCGCGCGCGCACTAGTGTGGGTGTATGATCCACTTAATATTTGTATTTCTAACTCATTACAATTGTGACCAGGTGTGGAGTATCAGTGGTTCATTAAACTTTGTAATTTGTTCATGACTGTAACCATGTATAGGAGTTGAAGCTGATCATTACCTCTGTAACTTGCCATGATTAGTGACCAGATCTACCTGGAGTTCATTACCTTTGTAACTAGTTCAGCTACCCATAACTTTGGGGTCCAGTCACTGGACCCATTATGTACCTTTGTAATCTTTTGACTACCGCCCACAGGATGGGTATGGGGTGCATAAAGATATTAAACAAAAAGGTGTGTGTGTTTTGTGTGTTGTGTGTGTGTGTGTGTGTGTGTGTGTGTGTGTATTTGTGTGTTTTGTGATGTGGTGTTGTGGGGTGTGACTCAACAATCAATATTTGCACCAATAACTCATTACAATTGTGACCGGGTGTGGAAGTAGTGAAATTGCTCATTACTCTATAATTTGTTCTTGATTGTAGCCAAAGTATAAACGTAAGTAACCATTCTAAGAATTCATTACCTTTGTAACTTTGTGAGCTCATTCCCTTTGTACCTATTTTCAGCTATCAAAACTTTTGGGGGCCCAGTCCCTGGACCCATTACGTACCTCTGTAATCTGTAAATACCTTTGTAACTTGTCATGATTGTGACCAGACTTACCTGGAGTTCATTACCTTTGTAAATTGTGAGTTCATTACCTTTGTAAATTGTGGAGTTCATTACCCTTTTTAAATTGTGAGTTCATTTACCCCGTAACTTGCTCAGCTAAACAAAACTTTGGAGTCCAGTCCCTGGACCAATTATGTACCTCTGTAATCTTTTGACTACCGCCCACAGGATGGGTATGGGGTGCATAATAAACATATTAAACACTAAACTCATCTACAAACCTGTCAGACACTGCAACTTCTTGGGATCTTAATACTTAGGAATTTTTCGCTTTGCCTAATTCTTGGGCACGACCTACTTCCCATTGAACAAATGTAACACCACCTATGACTGCTGCACCCTCCCTACCATACGGTTTATAAGCTGCTTCTCCGCTCATATGCCGTATTCTATTCAAGATTGATGGACTGAACACATCGACTCAAGGTTGAGGGATTGATTACCTCATTCTCCTCCTGTTCTTCAAGTTTCTCCTACGTATGGACTGATGAAGCCACTGTGTGGCGAAACGTTTCCTCAATAAAGATACCCAAGAGTTGCACATGTGTCTAATTTATCAACATGTCGGTTCTCTGAACCATTCATCTACAGAACTGTATTTCCACCTTTCTCACTGCACACACCTCTACTAGTTTTACCACTTTTCTTGATCTAAAATCTGCATTTGATACTGCGAACAGGACCGTTATGCTACATGAACTAGCCAAAATGAATATTGGTGGTAGCTTACTCTGCTGGATAATAGGATACCTGTGAAATAGAGTATCCTTTGTCTTCTACCAAGGCTTTAGAAGTGAATCTAAAGAAATGTTTTTAGGTACACCGCAGGGAGTAGTGCTCAGTCCCATGCTGTTTAATAGACTGATTAATGCTCTCCTAAATGCTCTACCTGCCTCACCTAAACATATAGCTATAAGCCATGCTATTAGATGCTTAAGTGTATAACTGAATTATCTATTCTTTAATAATCCCCTTTTCTTTCAAATTTTTACAAGTTTTAGATTACTCACGGAGTCTTAGTCATAAGTCTAGTTGATGATTCAATATAAATCTTATATCATTATACTCAGAAAATCTATGATCTATGCCTGTAATCCTATGATTACAGGCATAGATCCTGATGTAAACTTTTTACAAAATGAATTACATGAATCAACCAGTAACTGTAATTACTACACAGCAGACCAAGCAAAGACATTACTCAGTGAAACAATACCATAACCATCTTTAACTACAATGTCAGATCCTTGAGCAAACATTATGATGACCTCACAGCATTACTCAGTTCCCTTCATTCCAATATATCAATCATCACACTCACAGAAACTTGGCTTAAGCCTGATATTACAGATTTCTATACCAATTCCCGGCTACTTTGGGCCCTACACACTGTAGAACAGACCAGCAAGGGGGAGGAAACAGCTATATACTACTCAAATCAACTCTAAAGTATCAATAAATCTTGCACAAGGGACGAACATGGAGAATATATCATAACCAAATTTAAATCAAAAGACCTACAAAAACCCCTCACAGTTATAAACATCTACAGAGAACCACAGTCAAACATTTATCACTTTAGTGAAAAACTAGGAAACATGATTACTGATGCACACATGAATAAAGGCAAAACCCACTACTGAAAAATAAATGGTATAAAAAGCCGAACACAATGGGAAAAAAACACATATACAGTTTAATGTGATTCTTTATTGGGCAAAAGTTTCGCCCACACAGTGGGCTTTTTCAAGTCACAAACAGATCTACCTGGGGTGGAAGGTACGGGAGTATTTATAGTCAGGTTGAGAATGTTGCATCTGATGATCTACCGGGCGGGGTTATAGAGTCTTGGGTAGCTTGGCAGGGGTATTGGACAAGTTGTGAGTAGACCTTCTGCAGTGTTCTATGTTCTTATGTGGGATAGCGATGAAGAAGTTTCTTGGCGAGTGGTTCAGCTATGTTATAGAAGCCATTGTTCTGGTTGAAATTGTTGGTTATAGAGATAAGCGATGATTCCAGGATTCTTCGGTATTGGGTGTTGTCTTCTGTGGCGATAAGTCTTGAGTTTCTGTAGTTAATTAAATAGTTGTATGAATTGCGATGTTGTACACAGGCACTCCTTGTATCGTCAGAAACTCAAGACTTATCGCCACAGAAGACAACACTCAATACCGAAGAATCCTGGAATCATCGCTTATCTCTATAACCAATAATTTCAACCAGAACAATGGCTTCTATAAAATAGCTGAACCACTTGCCAAGAAACTTCTTCATCGCTATCCCACATAAGAACATAGAACACTGCAGAAGGTCTACTCACAACTTGTCCAATACCCCTGCCAAGCTACCCAAGACTAATCCCACCCGGTAGATCATCAGATGCAGCATTCTCCACCTGACCTCAACATTCTGAACCTGACTATAAATACTCCCGTACCTTCCACCCCAGGTAGATCTGTTTGTGACTTGAAAAAGCCCACTGTGTGGGCGAAACGTTGCCAATAAAGGATCACATTAAACTGCATATGTGTTTATGTTTCCACCACCTACTACTAACAGGAGATTTCAACATAAACATACTACACGACCAGGACCCACAAGTAACCGAATTCACAAACACTATGAGTAACTGCCTGTTGCTACCAGTAATATCTAAACCTACAAGAATCACCGAGACAAGCATCTCTCTAATAGACCACATCTGGACAAACACCATATCCCCTTTAAAATCAGGCATAATCACAGACAACACTACAGACCACTACCCAACCTTTCTCATAACTAATCTGGGCAAACTGCCACAAGACATTACTAAAGTAACCTTCAGACTACATAACGAGACAGCATGAACATTAAAATGGTATAAAATACCGACAGGTTGTTAGGTAAGACACATATGCAACAGTTAGGTATCTTTATTTCGAAACGTTTCGCCTACACAGTAGGCTTCTTCAGTCGAGTACAGAAAAGTTGATAGAAGCAGAAGATACTTGAAGACGATGTAATCAGTCCATCAGTGAGAACGGCTGGATTTGAGAGGGACCTGACCTCCCAACATCTGAGTTCTTACCTCTTCTAGTGACCTACGTCTCACCTCTTGGCGCTATATAAGGCTCCATCCTGTCACTTCAACTCCATATTGTTTCAGACTTTGGAACAATGCTCTTCTCCAGACTGAGGGACTGACCACCTCAAAACTTTAAGGGTGATGGACTGATTACATCGTCTTCAAGTATCTTCTGCTTCTATCAACTTTTCTGTACTCGACTGAAGAAGCCTACTGTGTAGGCGAAACGTTTCGAAATAAAGATACCTAACTGTTGCATATGTGTCTTACCTATAACAACGAGACAGCAGTTAACAACTTTATAACAGCTATGAATAACATCGATTGGCAAAATGAGCTCAAAACATATACAGATATGAATGAATGTATAAAGAATTTTCTAAAAAAAGCCCGTCGCCTCTAAAACAGACATTGACCCAGAAAAACTAAACAGATCACAACAAAGAGACTGAATAATCCCTGGCTAACACCAAGCATCCTCAAATCCATTAACACAAAGCACAAATATGAAAAACAGTATAGAATGGGTCAAATAACTAGAGAACAGTCGAAAAGTTACTCGTCAGCACTTACCAGCCTGATAAGAAGGTCAAAAAAAATTGCATTATGAAAATAGACTACATAACATCAAAGGTGATAGGAGAAAAACCTGGAAAACTCTATCTGAAATTCTTGGAGCTAAAACGTTATCCAAAAACAAAACAATCAAACTAACAAAATCAGATGAACCCCAACTCCAACTGAAAGCGCAAACAGACTCAATGTTTTCTTCTCCACCATTGGAAAAAAAATCTAGCAAACAAAATACCAAGCACAAACACCCGTCCATCAGACTATCTCATAGGAACCTACCCAAATAGCTCCAATCAACCCCAATGAAGTTTCGCTCATCGTAAATACCCTTAAAAACAAGGCAGGAGACATAAACAACTTGCCTGCTTTTATGTACAAAAAAACTTCTCAAGTATTGTCACCAATTATTGCAACGCTCTTTAGCAAATCCACTGAATCATTTACATTCCCAACAATCCTCAAAATAGCAAGGGTCACTCCAATCCATAAAAGAGGTGACCAAGCTGACTTGAATAACTGTAGACCAATATCTAACTTGCCACTGTTCTCTAAAATCTTCGAAAAATTAATTCATAGACTGATCTATTCCTACCTCGTCTCACACAACATATTAAACTCTTGTCAGTTTGGATTCTGGAATAATAAAAGCTCAAATGATGCTATCATACACAAGCTAGAACTAATGTATACTGCACTTGAAAAGAAAGAAGTCCCACTGGGAATTTTCATTGATTTACGTAAAGCTTTCGATACAGTCGACCATGAACTGCTGTACTCCAAATTAATGCACTATGCAAACTCTTCCACCCAACCAATCACAGTAGGAGTCCCACAAGGAAGCGTCCTTGGACCACTCCTCTTTCTCATCTACATCAATGATCTACCGAATGCATCACAGCTACTCAAATCCATATTATTTGCAGATGACACTACATATGTCTTTTCCCACCCAAACACAATCATACTAGCAAACACAGTCAGTGCTGAATTACAGAAAATATCTGCCTGGATGATGACTAACTTACCCTGAACACTGATAAAACGTATTTCATTCAGTTTGGAAACAAAGCTGCAAATGATCCAATTAACATTACGCTAAATGGGTCATCAGTCACAAGACTCACAGAGGGAAAATTCCTAGGTATCCACCTTGACAGAAGCCTGAAGTTCCAGACACACATGCAACAAATTACCAAGAAAATCTCCAAGACTGTAGGCATACTATCAAAGATAAGGTACTACGTTCCACAATCAGCTCTCCTGGCACTGTACCATTCACTCATATACCTTATCTTACATATGGAATTTGTGCATGGGGATCAACAACATCCAATCACCTAAAACCCCTAATAACCCAGCAAAAGGCAGCAGTAAGAATGCTAACAAATTCCCACTTCCGCCAGATACTCCTCCAATTTTCAAAGTCTGAATCTGCTTACCATTAAGAACATCCATACTTATTCATATGCCTGCTACATACACAGAACAATACACACAAATATAAACCCCCCCACTCAAACTTCTCCTCACCAACCTAAACAGGACACATGACTACAACACAAGACACAGATCTCTTTTTGATATACCTCGTGTCCATATCACACTGTGTAAAAACTATGCACATAAAGGGCCCCAAAATATGGAATTCATTCCCAGAAGATTTAAAGAAACCCCATCTAAAAATCATTTAAGATCCCCAAAAAGCCATTTAAATCACCCGACAAAATGCAAATCCCCGTACTATTTACTCCCCTATGTCTCCACTTTAAAAACTGAAAAAATCCATTGAACCTTTAACCATTTTTTGACAGGAATATAATTGAATAAATTTTTTTTCAAAAAAAAATTTTTGAATTTAAAATATCTTTGTAATACAAATTTTTTATTTTTTTTAAAATTAATATTCACTGTACAACTTGATATACCCTTAGTAAAATAGACTGAGCCAATAATTTAATTGGCCCATACCCTGGGCATAATGGGGGCTCTTTTGATTGAAACCCCCCTATTTAAACACAAAATCCAATGTAGCTTGCAAAGACAAAAAAAAAAAAATTATAAATAAAAAATAAAGACATCATGATCCATAAATGGGGCATAAAAAAGGTAGTACCATTCTTAATAAATTTCCAAAAATTTTAATCAACTGGGCCTCATAATACCCCTCTAAAACTAAGATATAAAAGCAAACGACATCCCCCACCCATCTATTTCGGGGGAAAACATTAGATACGTTAAAATTTTACAGATATCAGGTGTATAGTACCCTTTAACAAAAACCCAATTTTCCACAACAAAAAAAATGCAAGATAGCTAAATCTCTCAAAGCTTTTGCGGCTACAACCCCCAAAATGGTGCTAATGTAGATCGGAGATGAATTCAAACCATATTTTGGTCCGTAAATTAAATTTTGTTGCCTCATGTTGATGTTTGCTAGAGGAAGTCTCTCCGCCTTGGAGTTAAGAAAATAACTCTCAGAATAAATTTTTTGGGGGGGCCCAAATCTACAAAGGTTCTTAATTGAGGAAGGAGCTTGGGATCCCAGATCATGAAGGATTTCGAGATTAACACTGTACTCGGGATTTGATGTTTAAAAAATGAACCCGACACTTCACAATTTAACCTTACAATGTCCGAGTAAATAAAAGCAGATCAAATGGATTGTAAAACGGCCAAATTTCATTTAAGTTTTATAACCGATTGAATGTATCAAATGTAGGCAAAAAACATTTTCACCCCTCCATGGAAGATTTTCATTTAAATCAATACCTGCAATCCCCCCCAAAGATCTTGTTTAACCCTTCCCTTAAAACACTTTTTAAAGCAACTACTCAAGAAGAAAATTTCTCGCCTAGTGGTACCTGGGTTTACCGGGAGATTTTCCGGGGGTCAACGCCCCCCCCTGGCCCGGCCTGTGACCCGGCCCCTGGTGGTCAAGCCTGATCAAACCCGGCTGTTACTTTTGGCTGCACGCAAACCTACGTAAGCCCCACCCGGGTGGGCAGGTTTCCGACTTTAGGTGCTTGTCCGTAACTGCTTGAAACACCCGGGTCATTTGGTTATCCCCCTTTGAGCTGGGAGGCAGTTGAATATCTCGACCCCTGCCTTTTGTTTGTCTCTTACGTGCTAATAACCCCCTGCTTTTTTATTGGGGGGTGTTGCTTTTTTCGCCCATCTTTTTTCTTTCGTTTTTGGGGTGATTTTCGTGGCAATCGGACATCCCTCTAGGATTTTCCAAGTGTATATATCAGTGTCTCTCCCGCCTGCGTTCCAGGGAATACAGGTTCAGGAACCTCAAGCGCTCCCAGTAATTGAGATGTTTTATCTCCGTTATGCGCGCCGTGAAGGTTCTCTGTACATTTTTCTAGGTCAGCAATTTCACCTGCCTTGAAAGGTGCTGTTAGTGTTGCAGCAATATTCCAGCCTAGATAGAACAAGCGACCTGATAGGTGTCATCATGGGCTTTGCATCCCTAGTTTTGAAGGTTCTCATTATCCATCCTGTCATTTTTCTAGCAGATGCGATTGATACAATGTTATGGTCCTTGAAGGTGAGATCTTCCGACATGATCACTCCCAGGTCTTTGACGTTGGTTTTTCGCTCTATTTTGTGGCCAGAATTTGTTTTGTACTCTGATGAGATTTAATTTCCTCATGTTTGCCATATCGGAGTAATTGAAATTTCTCATCGTTGAACTTCATATTGTTTTCTGCAGCCCACTGAAAGATTTGGGCTGCAGAAAGCAATATGAAGTACTAAGTTATCATAAGTTATATACACTGATGGATCTAAACAGGAGCCTTCTGGCAGGGCTTGTTGAGTTAGGCATAAGAATTAACAACTGGGCGTCTACACTGCAAACTGAATTGTTTGCAATTCTAATGGCGCTAAAGCTAACCTATGACACTGAGCTTGATTCTATCATCATTACTGATTCTATGTCATCATTGAAGGCTCTTAACTCATATAATGACTCCAACAACATGCTCATTGGAGAAGTCAGGTATAGATACTCAAAATCAGGACAAAGGAATTATTATACAGTTGCTATGGATCCCATCACACATTGAATTACTCCTTCATGATAAAGTTGATATGGTAGCCAAAAAGAGCACCCAGAAGGAGAATGTAGAATATAACTTTGGTATATCTGTGTCTAGCATTAGGAATAATATTAGGAGAGAAGTAAATAATGAAAATGATTGTTATAGGAATGCAATTAGAAGCCTGAGTAGATCTATAACCCACTATGATAACATGGACGTAGATAGTATGTTTATGGAGCAACGTGCAATGTGAACAGACTAACTGATGTAGTGGCCAGGCTTAGGTTTGGTTACAAGTATTGGCTGATGTTGTAGTGGCCAGGGTTAGGCTTGGTTACTAGTACTGACTGATGTTGTAGTGGCCAGGCTTAGGCTTGGTTTTCAAGTGCTGACTGATGTTGTAGTGGCCAGGCTTAGGCATGGTTACAAGTACTGACTGATGTTGCAGTGGCCAGGCTTAGGCTTGGTTACAAGTACTGACTGATGTTGTAGTGGCCAGGCTTAGGCTTGGTTACAAGTATTGACTGATGTTGTAGTGGCCAGGCTTAGGCTTGGTTACTAGTACTGACTGATGTTGTAGTGGCCAGGCTTAGGCATGGTTACAAGTACTGACTGATGTTGTAGTGGCCAGGCTTAGGCTTGGTTACAAGTATTGACTGATGTTGTAGTGGCCAGGCTTAGGCATGGTTACAAGTACTGACTGATGTTGTAGTGGCCAGGCTTAGGCTTGGTTACAAGTACTTCTGGTAGTTTGGGAGACACATAGATGATGATCAAACTAAATGTAAATTATGTGATCAGGCATATGGTCACTGTCTTGAAACACTATGTGCTTAATTATCCACTTACTGAGGAATACAGAGCCAGTATAATAACCTATGTGACATGTCAAGATATCTTATTAATGAAAATAAGATATCAGATATACTAAGCAAATTTCCTAAATTTGCTTGTAACAGATAAGTGAACTATAGATATGTAGATATAAATCCATATGTATTCCTGTTAACCCTTTTGGGGCCTAGTTCCTGGGCCTTTTGTGTATCCATATTCTCTTGCGCTACCGTTCACAGGATGAATATGGGGTGCACAATATACTAGCCTCTTCGGTAGCAACATCTAAGTAAGTTTTATTCGATATACACAAATACAGTTACATAGATTATCATACATAGCAGCACATGATGCATATATATATATATATATATTATATATATATATAATATATATTATATATATTATATATATATATATATAATATATATATATATATATATATATATATATATATATACACACCATGCAGAAAAAAAGCTGGTATATATAGAGAAAGATCGCAATCAGCAGGGCCCGATACTACTATTGGGGACGGTCAAGATTCCGAGACAGCGCTCTTAAGCCAACTCACAATATTACTTTTAATAAAATCAAATAAACTCGCAAAATTTTTACCATTGCATGATGTCAAGGCATTATAAAGAGGCGGATTTGAAACAGTGAGAATCATTCCATGTTTTCAAAGTGCATTACCAACATCTGGCTACAACGGCAGCAGCTGCCTGTGGTCCCTATGATATTCTTCCATATATAACACTGTGATGGTTGCATGCATTAACAAACTCCGTCTAGATATATATGAATTTATTTCAATTTACAGTCTTCTGGGTATCTTAATATTGTACGCGGAAACATGGATAATAGCAGTTCTTGAGGTGGGGAATATTGAACTTACGTCATAATGATACAACGCTCAATAGCCGTTTAATCTGTTAAGAGGTATATGTAGCTAGGGAGAAAAGAGGTACGTGGTCTGTACATGTTATATTTAACATGCTAAAATGTATTTTGGGTTAATGGAAGTGAAGTATATTGATTGATCTTTCTTTTTCGTGGTAATACTGACGTCACTCCGTCTGTCAGATTGAGTGACGTCATATTGTCAAGAGTTTTTCAAGACAGTCCAGAGTCACACAGGGTGTTACCTCACTGGTCACACAGTGTGCTACCTCACTGGTCACACAGTGTGTTACCTCACTGGTCACACAGTGTGCTACCTCACTGGTCACACAGTGTGCTACCTCACTGGTCACACAGTGTGTTACCTCACTGGTCACACAGGGTGTTACCTCACTGGTCACACAGGGTGTTACCTCACTGGTCACACAGTGTGCTACCTCACTGGTCACACAGTGTGCTACCTCACTGGTCACACAAGGTGTTACCTCACTGGTCACACAAGGTGTTACCTCACTGGTCACACAGTGTGCTACCTCACTGGTCACACAAGGTGTTACCTCACTGATCACACAAGGTGTTACCTCACTGATCACACAAGGTGTTACCTCACTGATCACACAAGGTGTTACCTCACTGGTCACACAAGGTGTTATCTCACTGGTCACACAAGGTGTTACCTCACTGGTCACACAGTGTGCTACCTCACTGGTCACACAAGGTGTTACCTCACTGGTCACACAAGGTGTTACCTCACTGGTCACACAAGGTGTTACCTCACTGGTCACACAAGGTGTTATCTCACTGGTCACACAAGGTGTTACCTCACTGGTCACACAAGGTGTTACCTCACTGGTCACACAGTGTGCTACCTCACTGGTCACACAAGGTGTTACCTCACTGGTCACACAAGGTGTTACCTCACTGGTCACACAAGGTGTTACCTCACTGGTCACACAAGGTGTTATCTCACTGGTCACACAAGGTGTTACCTCACTGGTCACACAGTGTGCTACCTCAATGGTCACACAAGGTGTTACCTCACTGTCACACAAGGTGTTACCTCACTGGTCACACAAGGTGTTACCTCACTGCTCACACAGTGTGCTACCTCACTGGTCACACAGGGTGTTACCTCACTGCTCACACAGTGTGCTACCTCACTGGTCACACAGGGTGCTGTCTCACTGCTCACACAGTGTGCTACCTCACTGGTCACACAGGGTGTTACCTCACTGGTCACACAGTGTGCTACCTCACTGGTCACACAGGGTGTTACCTCACTGCTCACACAAGATGTTACCTCACTGCTCACACAAGGTGTTACCTCACTGCTCACACAGTGTGCTACCTCACTGGTCACACAGGGTGTTACCTCACTGGTCACACAGGGTGTTACCTCACTGGTCACACTGGGTGTTACCTCACTGGTCACACAGGATGTTACTTCACTGATCACACAAGGTGTTACCTCACTGGTCACACAGGGTGCTGTCTCACTGCTCACACAGTGTGCTACCTCACTGGTCACACAGGGTGTTACCTCACTGGTCACACAGTGTGCTACCTCACTGGTCACACAGGGTGTTACCTCACTGCTCACACAAGATGTTACCTCACTGGTCACACAAGGTGTTACCTCACTGCTCACACAGTGTGCAACCTCACTGGTCACACAGGGTGTTACCTCACTGGTCACACAGGGTGTTACCTTACTGGTCACACAGGGTGTTACCTCACTGGTCACACAGGGTGTTACTTCACTGATCACACAGGGTGTTACCTCACTGGTCACACAGGGTGTTACCTCACTGGCCACACAGGGTGTTACCTCACTGGTCACACAGGGTGTTACCTCACTGGTCACACAGGGTGTTACCTCACTGGTCACACAGGGTGTTACCTCACTGGTCACACAGGGTGTTACCTCACTGGTCACACAGGGTGTTACCTCACTGGTCACACAGGGTGTTACCTCACTGATCACACAAGGCATTTGCGATGGCCGGGTGGTTAAGGTATACGTCGAGAGCTTATTTTAATCCGTATCTTCGGGATTAAAATGTTCTTAACTTGTTTAAAACAGGTTACATACAGCTTTAATGATCCTCGGGTAGTCAATGATTTTTAAACTCTATGAAGAGAATAAACTCGGGAAGGAGTAAAGTGGTGAGAGTAACAAAGAAGCCAAGCAATACAAGAGTGTATATTGAAGTGGAGGAAGTGAACAAGTCGTTAGTGACTGTACACGAGAGTGAACCCGTCGGCAGATATGTCTATAAAAGACGAGTTGAACCACAGGACAGTTATGGAGGGAAAGGTACTTGGTGTGTTGAGTTGTGTAAAAAAATATGTTATTCCATGAAGTAAGCAATTAGCATGAAGGAGAGTATAATGGTATTAACATTATACTGAGGATATGATGCACGGGATTTAAACATAGCAAAGGATAACGAGGACGCCAGAACACTGAAGATGTTATATTTAAGAGCAATGAGTGTTATGTGGATCTCATACGGAGAATTTTGACAGTAAGAATTAGAAGAGAAAGTTGGATTACCAAAGGAATAATTTAGAGAGTTTAGGATGTCTATTAAGGTGCTTTGGGTTTTGAGAAAGGATGAAAAAAAGATAGCCAAGTACGTAAATCGGGAGTGGAAGGAAAGAAAAGTAGGGGACGTCCCTGGAAGGGCTGGAGGGGTAAGGTTCGTCCTGGAAGGGCTGGAGGGATAGGAATCGTCCCTGGAAGGGCTGGAGGGTAAGAGTCGACCCTGGAAGGAATGGAGGGGTAAGGATCGTCTTGGAAGAATTGGAGGGGTAACGGTTGTCCCTGAAATGGCTGGAGAGATAAGGATGGCCCTGGAAGGGCGGGAGGAGTAAGGATCGTCCATAGAAGGGAAGGAGGGGTAACGATTGTCCCTGGAAGGACTGAAGGAGTAAGGATCGTCTCTGGAAGGGTTGGAGGGGTAAGAGTCGTCCCTGGAAGGGCTGGAGCGCGTATGGATCGATTGGAAGAACTGGAGGTGTAAGGATCGTCCCTGGAATTACTGGGGGTAAGGGTCACTCCAGGAAGGGCTACAGGGAAAAGGAATTTCCTGGAAGGGCTGGAGGGGTAAATGCCATCCTTGAAAATGCTGGAGGGGTAAGGATCGTTCTTAGAATGGCTGAAGGAGTAAGCGTCGTCCCTGGAATGGCTGGAGGAGTAAGGGTCGTCGCTGAAAGGGCTAGAAGGGTGATGGTCGTGCCTGGAAAGGACTGGAGGGCTACGGATCGTCCTGGAAGGGCAGGAGAGGTAAGGGTTGTTCCTGGAAGGGCTGGAGGTATAAGGATCGTTCTGGAGGGCTGGAGGGATAAGGGTCATCCCTTGAAGGGCTGAAAGAGTAAGGATCGCTCTGAAAGGCCAGGAGGGAAAAGGTCATCCCTGGAATATCTGGAGGGGTAAGGATCGTTCTGGAAGGGCTGGAGGGGAAAGGGTCCTCCCTGGATTGGCTGCAGGCGTAAGGGTCGTCCCTGGAAGAGCTGGAGGAGTAAGAATCATCCCTGAAGGGCTGGAGGGGTAAGAGTCGTCCCTGGAAGGGCTGAAAAGGTAAGAATCGTCCTGAAAGGCTTGGAGGTTAAAAGTCGTCCTGGAATATTTGGAGGGGTTAGGATCGTTCTGGAAGGGCTGGAAGGAAAAAGGTCGTCTCTAGAAGGGCTGGAAAGGAAGGGGAAGGATCGTCCGGGAAGGGCTTGAGAGGTATGGATTGTTCCTGGAATTGCTGGGTTTTAAAAAGGTAGTCTCGGGAAAGGGGTTTAAAAGGGTGGGACCGTCCGGGAAAGGGGGCTGGGGGGGAAAAGGACCCTTTCCAAAGGTGGCATTTTGGAATTAGGATCGCCCCGGAAGAGCTGGAGAAGAAAGGGGTTCGTCCCAAAAAAGGGTTTCTAGGGGGGAAAGGGTCGCCCCTGGAAACTTTTGGGAAGGGAAAGGGGATCTTCCCAAAGGGACTGGGGGGTAAGATTTGCCCTCTAAAGGGGGCTGGGGGGGCAAGGATAGTCGAAAAAGGGGCTTGCGGGGAAAGGGGACCCAATCCAAAAAAAGGTTGGAGGGGTAAGGTTTTTCCCGGGAAAGGGCCCGGGAGGGTAAGAGTGGTCTCTAAAAACGGCTGGAGGGGTAAGGGTCGCCCCGGGAAAGGGCGGAGAGTAAGCTTTGCCCCGGAAGAGCGGGGAAGAGTAACTTTGCCCCCGGAAGGGCTGGGGGCAAGGGTCGCCCTAAAAGGGGCGGGGAGGTAAAAATCGTTTTTAGAAGTCCCGGGAGGGGGTTACGGTTTTTTCCGGAAAGGGCTGGAGGAAAACTTCATATATATATATAAATAAATATAAATATATAAATAAATTTTAAATATATAAATTTTAAAAAATAAATATAAAATATTAAAACACTTCCATATGAAAACCAAAACAATTAAAAACTGCCCCTTCCCCCCTTCAACCCTTTTCCTCCAACTCCTCAAATTTTCCCGCACCCACAAAATTTCCTGAAAAACGCAAGCCCAAAATCAACCCCCCTTCTCCAAAACCGGGTGCCCAAAATTCCCCCCCAGGAGGGGTTTTCCAAACCTTTTGGTCTAAAAACCAAACCCAATCTTTTTATATTGATTCCTAAGTATTCCATCGAGAAATTCCCGGCCTAAATATCCCCATACAAAAAAAAAATTTTTTTTCCCTTCCAAACCTTTCCAAAAAAAATTTTGCCCAGCCGGGAAAAACGACCCTGAGACATTTATGAACCCCACTTCTGGGAAGCACCAAAAAAAATTGAATAAATCCAGAACCAAAATACGTCCCAATGTCAATTCCCCTCTCCCGTTAAAGCTCAAAGTCCTTTTAACATCTACCCCTTTCCCTTTTTTTTCCAATCCCCCCCAAACAAAACCCCGGGCCAGCCATACCCCAAACCCTATAAAACCCCCGCCCCCACAAAAGGGCAGTGTCAGCTCCCCCACAAGGCCCCCACGGGAAAAAACAGCAAAAAAACCAAAAACCCCTTCAAAAAAAAAACTCGGATCAAATTTTTTTCCCCGGTTTTCCCTACAAAACATTGGGGGGTTTTTGCATACAAACAAGCAAGTCTTTTAATAAAAATTTTCTGGGTTAAATTTAAACAATGGTAAATTTCTATGATTCAGATTCAGAAAGCCTTGTCACAATTAGGAAGAAATGACTAAATTTTGATGATGTAAAAGAAAGAGCAACTAAGGCGAAGTGAGCCTATGTTTGACCTGGGCCCTTTTTTTTCCCCGCTCACTCCTTCCCCCTCCCCCTGACACAAAAAGTACAGGGGTGGAAAACTGTTTAGCGGGGGACGCAGCCCCCAAAAACTATAAAAAGGTTTTCACCCCTGTATCTACTTATCCTAAACCAGATCAGACCCCTCAAAAAGACGGCTGGACGGGGTACCCGACCTAAGGACAGTCCAAAAGACAGTTAATTTCCCTACCCCTCCATTCCCCCCACTGGTCCTTCTCTCGGGAAACATTTTTGGGGAGGTTTGAACCCATCATTATTTCCCAGACTGCAAAAAATAAAGGCTCAGGGGAAATTGAACGAAGAAGTTTTCCCAGAGAGAAAATGTTCGTCTGGGAAGACAACAGACTGATAGATCACAGGACACATTTAATGGGGCAGAAACTGCATCCATGGTTCATAAGTTTTTGAGATTGATTTAGACACCTATTTTGATGTGTTTGAGAACCAGGCTCGTGCTATGAACTGGCCACATAAGCACTGGCTACAGTGTTACATACAGTTTTGACAGGAAGAGCTCAAACTTGTACTGCTGCTTTACCATTTGCCAAGTACATTATTAAAACACTGTCAAGCAAACTATTCTAGAGACATATAATTTTGTTACCTGTAAGTTATCAAAGCGCATTTCATACATTACAACGACGACAAGATCAAACTTGTGTAGAGTTTGCTCATGAGAAAAAAGTTGCATTTGAGAGGTGGTGTAGGTCTGCCAAGTGTAACAACTACGACAGTCTAGTTCAGTTTTACTACATGAACATTTTAACAACTGAAATGTCTGCTGATATACAAGAATATCTGATCGATCATACTACCTCGGATATTCTGAAACTGCAGCATTAGCAGACAATTACGAGATTTCTCACAAACTTGTACGTACTAAAACACAGAGAAACAGGCAACAAAAAATTGTCCTAGAAGTTGGCAACCTAAATCACTGCTCATTCCCGGGCCTGATGTACCTGCTACTGAACTTCTCGTACCTTTACCAGGAAAACTCACAATCCTGAATCTGTCTCTGTGGCTAGACAGAAATCTGATTAACGAGAAGAAGAAAGTTAAATGTACATATTGTAACAGAAAAGGACAGCAGAGAGTATTGCATAAGTTAGAAAGAGATACAGAAGCAGTCGTGCGGCTGGCCGCCCCCACACAAGTCGTACTTCTCCGAGCAACAAAGGCACCAAAACCTAGTAATACCTCTGGTCCTACTGTTTTAGATAATGTTACTCAGGGCAGATTTACTAGCTCAAAAAGTGTATCTGACGAAAAGATTCGTTCAGCGATGAGTCCTTACTTTTCAAGAGGTAGAATAGGATTTGATGAATCGCATCTGAGATAATACTTTCGGAGACACTGGCAGTTTA
Source organism: Cherax quadricarinatus (assembly GCF_026875155.1). Classification (NCBI taxonomy): domain Eukaryota; kingdom Metazoa; phylum Arthropoda; class Malacostraca; order Decapoda; family Parastacidae; genus Cherax; species Cherax quadricarinatus. The sequence goes on along the minus strand of NC_069443.1, from coordinate 38,968,040 downwards.
TCTCACGTTATTAAGAGAAGATGTACTGCCAAAAACTGATGATACCTACGCAAGATAGATTTTATTTTTAGAAGCCTATGGAGGGGCTGTTATAAAAATGCTTCCCGCACAAAGTTTATATTCAAACAAGCTATTATACTGGTTATATTTCAGTGGGTATATCCAGTGGTGTATTTCCCATCAGGTCAGTGGACTTGTTGAAGGGAACGATATCCTTCATGCTGGTATATGTAAAGAACCACTTGTGATTGATAATAACACTGGGGATAATTATGCCTTTTATGCTTGTAGAGAGAAACCTATTTTATTTCCTCTCAGCGCATTACTAAGCTATGTCAAAGATACAACAACCATCCTTGTCTCCTGTTGAGTTAGTGGATGACAATGATTTGGGGTTGAATATGTTGTTTTAGTGATGCTCTGCGCCCGGGTCATTAAAAAACCAACTCCCCTGTGTCATCAACCTATCAGGGCACACCTGACGTTAAATTTCTAACTCATGATGATTTAATCAAGGATCAGTTTGTTGATCAGTCACTGGAAAGACTGAGAGATAAGCAGTTACTGAGAGTGAAGCAAGGATCTCGATAATTGGGACTAAAATAGTAACGGTGTACTGATGGAGAAAAATACCCTGTAAGTTGTCAGCTGATAGTGTTTCCACCACAGTCAAGCAAACTTGTAGTGTTACCATTACATTTCATTCGCTGCCTGACCACGGTAGAGTGGCGGTTGTGCTCTGCCCCCTCGCTGTTTGTAGGCGAGCTCCCTTGTCAGTTACCTGGCTGCAGCGGTGTGAAGTGGTGCTGTCACCCCCTCTGTTAACAACATAGGTGCACTGTGATTGTCAAGATGGCAGTTAGTCTAGACGCAGGATAAATACTGTAGGCATTGAGCTACTTAAAGGAACGAAACGCCTAGTTCTGCGCAAGTCTTATTGCCAAAGATCATCCGGGAGACATATGGCGTAAAAGATAGCGTACAAGTTTGGGTGTAGCATTAAACGGAAGCCAAAGAATATTCGTCAAACTGCTATCAGCTACGGTTTATGAATCGTTAGTCACCAGGTTTCAGTATGTAAGTCTTAGCGTCACACCAGCTGTCAGTGTAAGATTGATAGATGTTTCACGGCATTATACGTGAATCAAGTTACACAACGTTCCCTTTGAGGCGGACGAGGCGGATATAAGGAAAGTTTTTGACACATATAGGACGGTGCATTATGCTCAACATGGTACGTGGGCGGCAGGTGTCTATGCTGGTTATCCAGAGGGTTCTTTTAACCTCAAAATGACGTTGAGGTACCCAATACCGTCCTATGTGTATCTACAAGATTTCAGGACGCAGGTAATGGTAATGTACCCAGGACAACGACGCACATGCCGCCTATGTGGTATGATCACATAGCGGCGACCTGTGACAAGTGAAGACGTGTGCCTGGACCTGTGGTGGATGTCGCAGCCCCTGCTTCAAAGGTGGCAGGTGAAAAACAAACATCGGATGGAGGGCGTGTGTTTTTGTGGAGGAGATAGTGGATCGGGCACACAGGACTGGCGGTGAGTTGGAGTCCCTCCCCCAGCTGCCTGATCAGGTATCGTCTCCTGTGGATAAGAAGGAGCAGCAATTACAGAGAAGGTTCTCGAGATTGAGGAAGAATTGGGGGAGGTGTTGAAGATTTTGTCACCACCATAGGGGGACGTTACATCTGAGCGGGGTGTCATGGGAGAGCCGCGCTTCCAGAAAGTCGGAGGCATGATAATTTGGGACGTGAAGATGGTTTGGAGTCGCCGTTAATCATTAAACCATTCTCAGGTAGAGGTGGAGGTTCATCGAGAGGCAACATCTGATCAAGATATGTGTAACATGACGGTCACGAGAAAGAGGGGGGCTACGCCCAGATTCTGATGACGCCCTTTAAACGCCTGCAAAAAGGGCCCTGGGAAACAGACTGAGGTGAAGTGTGAAGGTAGTGGTGTAGGTGGTGGAAAGCCAGGGTAGAGGCACCGGAAGAAGGGGAGAGGGAAAGAGAGCACTCTGAAGGTGTCAAAAACTTAAATTCAAGCTCTGGAGTTGTAAAGAGTGATGAGAGGAAGCAGGGGTGGAAAATTTTAATAGCCTTGGGTTTGTATGTCTGTAAATGTTAGTGGGTTTAAATGTGCGGTATGAAGAGAAATTGGGTTTCGAAATTCCTGAGCAAATCTAAGTGGATGTTGTGTTCCTGCAGGAGCACAATTTTAAAGGGGGTAGGGTGTTGGAGGTGGCAGGATTTCGAGTAGTTACCCTGCCATCTCCCCGTCTAAAAGGTGGTGTGGGGAATTTTAAAAAGGGAGACGAGCCCATTTGTTTTTCAGAGAAGCGAGGGAGGAGGGGAGGGAGGTGTTGCGTGTGGATGGGTAAGCATGTGTCTTTTGTGAGTGTGTATGCCTGGCAGAAAATAACATCAAGGTAAAAAAATGATTTGTGTGTGAGGGTCTTGTGTTTTCTTAAGTGCACTGCCAGAGGTAGCAATAGTTGGGGGAGGAATAGTGTAATCAGGATGGCTGATGTGGACCCAAAAGGGGCTGGATATATGTCTGTGGGTCTTAGGGATTTATTAAGGGATGTTAGGTTACGTGATGCCTTCGGGGGGGGCGGTGTGGGAGACTGAATATACGTTGTTTTGGAGTGGATATGCTGCGAGACTAGATAAGAGTGTACCTTTCTCAGGAGTGGATGTGAAATCTTTCATACTGTGGAGACTACAATGTCAGATCATAGGGCAGTGGTGGTGGAGGTTGGGGTGGGGGATGCTCGTGGACATATATAAAGTTATTGGAAATTAAAATTTTAAAATGTATTAGGTGATGAGGGGGGTTGGAGGGGTTTTCAGTCCTATGGAGGGAGCTTAGGTGGAAGAACAGGGAGTGGATGACATTGTGACATGGTGGAATAGTGTTGCAAAAGGGAAAAGGGTTAGAAAGTTTTATGTGAGAGAAGGAAAACGTAATAATTTAAAATATGGACTGGCTAACTATTTAGAGGATAGGTTAAGAGGTTTCTATGGGCAGGGGGGGGGTGGGAATAATTTTCCTGGATGAAATAGCTGAAATAAAGGGGAAGTTGAGGGTGTGCAAAATGAAAGGTTTCAAGCTGTAAGGGTGCAGGCAGGGGTGGAAGAGGGGCTTTGGGCGACAAGCCGTCAGCATGTGTTTTTTTCGGCATAAAAGCAAAGGCAGGGCGGGACAGCTATCCCAGTTTAAGGTAAAAGGAGATGGTTGGGAATTATAGAGCAGGCAGGAGATACGAACCACGAAGGGGATGTGTGCGTATGCGGAGGCTTGTACGAGAAGTACTGGGAAAAGTGGGGGGGGGTGGGGGACGTGGGGGTTGGACAAGGTGTGTACATATGTGGGCGTTGTAATTTAGGAAATAGTGATAGAAAGGCTTAGGTGGGACTATTACGGCAGAGGAAATAGAGAATGCGTTTAAGGGGAATGAGGAAGGGGAAAGCGCCGGGTATTGACCCGGTCTCCCAGTAGAATTTTATTTACAACATTGGACGTTAAAAGGGATTTATAGTTAGGTTATTTAATCGATGAAGGAGAAGGGTACTTTTGGGGAGAAGCAGGTAACAGCAGTTGTAGTGTTGGTCCCGAAGGTCAAGGGGCAGCCCACCCTTCGGAGTACCGAGCCATATCACTGCTGTGTGCAGACTATAAGGTGTTTCGCAAAAATTTTAGGTAATAGGTTCAAATGTGTTGGGGGAAAGGGGTCGTGTCAAAATCTCAGTTTTGGGTTTGCCGGAAGGTCGATGATTGAAGGACATGGGATACTAAAGAAGTTTTGTGGAAGCTAAGGTGGGGGTGAAGGGGCGGCTTTGTTGGCTCTAGATGGCGGGGAGCATATGATAGAGGGGAAAGGGGAGTTTTGCAGGTTATACTTAGGAGACAGGTTTTGGGAGGAAATAGTCGATGGTAAATACGCTATACAAGGGGGCGAAAATGAGGATACAGATTAATGGGTGTATGGGGAGGGATATTGCAATGGGTATAGGCCTTAGACAGGGATGCCCATGTCCCAAATATTGTTTGCGTGTTTCCAGGACCCCTTTATAGAATGGTTGACTGCAGCTTATGAAACGCCATGTGAGGAAGTGTGGGGGGGGAGGGCCTGGGCGGGTTTAATTTGGATACTTTGACGACACCACTGTGCTCATTCGTGAAGGGATGTCAATGGGAGTGTTGTGACGGGGTTTGTGCAATTATTTGGAAGTGCCACGGGTATGCAGGTAAATAGTGCGGAGTCAAGGTGCATGGGGTTGGGTTCTTGGGTGGGGGGGGGTGGGGGGGAGATGTAATGTTGTTAAAGAAAGGGCGATGTTTTAAAGATTTGTGGTATTATTTATAAAGGATGACATGGTTGCGGCGCGGGAGGAAAACTCGGATAGGTTATTGGAAAGGATCGTGGGCGTCTAGGTGTTCTGAGACCCCAGCACCTAACTCTTATACAGCGAGTGATGTCCCTAAACATTTATGTATAGTAAGTTTGGCATGTTGCAGCGTGTTCCCAATTACAGGGACAGCCGATTGCGGGAATTCTACGACGGTGTACAAATTTTTGTGGGGTTCACCCTTGTGATTGGTTACGGAGGAAGTTGTAATGTTACCTGTAAGTCAGGGGGTTGGGTTGACGGATTTGAGGCGGAGGGCTAAAATGTTATTTTTTTTTTTATTATCACACCGGCCGATTCCCACCAAGGCAGGGTGGCCCGAAAAAGAAAAACTTTCACCATCATTTCACTCCATCACTGTCTTGCCAGAAGGGTGCTTTACACTACAGTTTTTAAACTGCAACATTAACACCCTCCTTCAGAGTGCAGGCACTGTACTTCCCATCTCCAGGACTCAAGTCCGGCCTGCCGGTTTCCCTGAATCCCTTCATAAATGTTACTTTGCTCACACTCCAACAGCACGTCAAGTATTAAAAACCATTTGTCTCCATTCACTCCTATCAAACACGCTCACGCATGCCTGCTGGAAGTCCAAGCCCCTCGCACACAAAACCTCCTTTACCCCCTCCCTCCAACCCTTCCTAGGCCGACCCCTACCCCGCCTTCCTTCCACTACAGACTGATACACTCTTGAAGTCATTCTGTTTCGCTCCATTCTCTCTACATGTCCGAACCACCTCAACAACCCTTCCTCAGCCCTCTGGACAACAGTTTTGGTAATCCCGCACCTCCTCCTAACTTCCAAACTACGAATTCTCTGCATTATATTCACACCACACATTGCCCTCAGACATGACATCTCCACTGCCTCCAGCCTTCTCCTCGCTGCAACATTCATCACCCACGCTTCACACCCATATAAGAGCGTTGGTAAAACTATACTCTCATACATTCCCCTCTTTGCCTCCAAGGACAAAGTTCTTTGTCTCCACAGACTCCTAAGTGCACCACTCACTCTTTTTCCCTCATCAATTCTATGATTCACCTCATCTTTCATAGACCCATCCGCTGACACGTCCACTCCCAAATATCTGAATACGTTCACCTCCTCCATACTCTCTCCCTCCAATCTGATATTCAATCTTTCATCACCTAATCTTTTTGTTATCCTCATAACCTTACTCTTTCCTGTATTCACCTTTAATTTTCTTCTTTTGCACACCCTACCAAATTCATCCACCAATCTCTGCAACTTCTCTTCAGAATCTCCCAAGAGCACAGTGTCATCGGCAAAGAGCAGCTGTGACAACTCCCACTTTGTGTGTGATTCTTGATTATAGGGGGATAAGTCTGTTGAGTGTACCTGGTAAAGTGTATGGTAGAGTTATAATTGAAAGAATTAAGAGTAAGACGGAAATAGGATAGCAGATGAACAAGGAGGCTTTAGGAAAGGTAGGGGGTGTGTGGACCAGGTGTTTACAGTGAAACATATAAGTGAACAGTATTTAGATAAGGCTAAAGAGGTCTTTGTGGCATTTATGGATTTGGAAAAGGCGTATGACAGGGTGGATAGGGGGGCAATGTGGCAGATGTTGCAAGTGTATGGTGTAGGAGGTAGGTTACTGAAAGCAGTGAAGAGTTTTTACGAGGATAGTGAGGCTCAAGTTAGAGTATGTAGGAAAGAGGGAAATTTTTTCCCAGTAAAAGTAGGCCTTAGACAAGGATGTGTGATGTCACCGTGGTTGTTTAATATATTTATAGATGGGGTTGTAAGAGAAGTAAATGCGAGGGTCTTGGCAAGAGGCGTGGAGTTAAAAGATAAAGAATCAGGGCTAAATGTGTGTTTATTAAATGGGAAGTGTTGCATGAGAGTGTGAACGCGGGGCAGTTGGGAATGATACACGACAGGCTGGGTGTGTGGTATCGAGGAATGGAGTTGAGGGAATGCGAAATCGTTTTGAGGGCTGTGATGTTGGTTAAGGAACTGAAAAAGGTTCGTATAAGGGTTTTGTGTAGGTTACTTGTAGGTAGGTGCGTTATCCCAGTTGAGGGTTTGTTCCCCATGTATGCATGGAAGAGTATTTGGTTTAGATTTAGTAAAATGAAGTTAAACCCTCGGCGCGTGAGGTGATGTTTCGTTTCCTGCATGGGATCCTGCCCTCCTGGTTAGATACTACGAAACAGACAGGTTGTAGAGGGTGGGGTGTGGGATCTGTGGGGGGGATGAGACTGCGTTCCATGTATTTTTTTTTTTGTGAAGGGCTAAGAGGTTAGGGGTTGGTTAAGTAGGTTTGGGACAGAGGGTGGGGGGCCGTGGGTATCGGTTCTGCGTGCTTTAAGTCTAGAAAACGGGTGGTTAGACAGGTGTCATAAGAGCTTTAGATTATATCATGGTAGATTATATATATATGTCGTGGGGGAATGAGGGGGGAGGGGGTATGAGGAGAGAAGAAAGGTTCTTGCGGTAACGTTCTATCGTACGATGTGTCGGAACAGAGATTTGTAGGGAGGAGGTGGGGTCAGCTTTCTCAGGGGTATAGAATGCTGACGTTAGGATTCTCGTAAATCTGTGATTGATAATGATGAGTGAAGGGGTTTTCATAGGGTTTGGGGGGAGTCA
>NC_069443.1:38940607-38960491 GCF_026875155.1 Cherax quadricarinatus | reverse complement strand
AACCAGCAAGGTAAATTCTGACCTGGATCATGTATATCGGGGTTGGCAGACCAGAGAGGCCTAGCTTGTGGCTAGGCCTGGGGACAGTTGGTCCCGAAGATGAGGAGGTACTTATGCCTCCTCCCATGGGAGACTTAGGTCTCAGACACTCCCTAAAGAGGGAGCCAAGGCCGGGCCACCACTTGGAAAAGGCCCGGGCCGGGAGAATACCGGCTAATCTTTAATAATAATAATAATGTATATCTTGAACCTTATCTGTTTCTTCAATACCAGGACCACTATCACCATCTGGTGCATTGTCTTGCATTTCTATATCCTTACAGGTACTGTCTTCCACTCTCCCACCAGCGGGCTCTGGTGACCTGGTGGCTAAAGCTCTCGCTTTACACGGCGAGGGTCTGGGCTCAGTTCTCAGCCAGGGTAAAATCATTGGGTTTGTTTCTTTACACCTGTAGTTTATGTTCACCCATATGTAAAATGGGTACCTGGGAGTTAGTCGACTGGTGTGGGTTGCATCCTGGGACACTGACCTAATTTGCCCGAAATGCTCATCAAAACAAGAGGTTTTCTATACAGTAGTATGTCACTGATGTCAGCTAGGCCTGTATTACATGTACTTGTAGTAATTAAATATATTATTCTTATTATTATTATTATTGTCAACATCATTATAACTATCAAACAAGACTGTTAAATTATCCATAAAAGGATATTTTGTTTTTGGTGTTTCTGTCTTTTAGAATAAATGTTCTTTTCTCCCACATGTGTCTGTTGCTTGGGCAGACTCAAAAACACTTCCCTGTTTTAATATCAGTAGTGACAAACTGCTGACTATTTGCACACGTACCATGACTCCATTTATCGCAGAAACTACATGCAGCCCAATCAAAACCTCGCTGGGTACTATTCTTGCAGCTTACACAGGTTTTCATGATAGTAATATTTTTCAGTGTTGGATATATATAACTTTATAGTTTATTTATAGTTTCATTGTCACCAACATCAATTTTACTCCAGGTACAATTGACAGATTTCCTAGGTAGGCTAACTGATGTAAAAGAAAAGAGGTATTTTGATGTAAAAAGTTTACTGGTAAAAGTATTTGACTTGCATGTTGAGTGAATCAGTGACCACTGGCAGCTTTTACAACCAAAATGTTTTGAGGTTTTATTCCATTTGTCTACCCCAATTTTTTTTTTTTTTTTTTTTTTTATTTAAAAACTTTACAGCTTGATTTAAAATTAAAAATAAAAGGGGATACAGTAGGATCCTAAATTCCTACACAACATACACTAGCCAATTATTAACAAACATTGTAATTGAAAAATAAAAAGGGGTTCCCCTAACACACAAATTTTCCTTAACATACTTGATAAACAAAAAAAACTTAACTAAATAAATTTTAAATAAAATATAATTTAAAACAACTTTCAGATTTGTATATTAACATACTATACGGACATATGAAAAAAGGGTTTTTACAACCTTCACGGGAGATAAACAAGTAAAAAACCTTCATCCCAATCTCATTTAAAAAAAATCACATACCTTCCCCAAAATTAACCCCATCAATAAAAAACCCTAACACATACATACTCCCTCACTAAACTTTTTTTAAAAGCATTTTGAAAAAAAATCAAAATAAAATCAAATCAAATCAAATCAAATCAAATAAAAATCAAAACCCAAAATCAAATAAAAAACAAAATAAAACCCAAATTCAAAAATCAAACCCCTAAGCCTCCACTTATACAAAATAAATTTAAAAAATTTTACAAATATTAATAAAATTTTCCCCACCCTGAGCACATTATATAAAGTAAGAAAACTAAACCATATGCCCCCTTCAAATTTTTTAAAGAGGATTAAAAAATTTAGGGAAGTCAATATCGTTCCATCAGCAGAAAAAGGGGATGACCCTTTTTTAAAAAAGGAAAAATAAAAGACAGTACACTGCTAAAAAACCCCAACCTAAACACAACATAATTTAATCCCCCTTTTCCTTCGCGATACATTATGCACATGTTTTATGCCCAAATAAGGCTAAAAAAGGGCACACTCTACAAAAGCCCTAAAAGCTTTTCACGGTCTTAAAAACTATAATCTTGAAAACCATCACAAAAATTCTAAAGAAGGTCTGCCCCTGACACATCAAACAAAATTTTTTCCATCGGGGTACTACATTATTGATATCATTTTTGGGTTTTTCTGTGCCCACTTCCCAGTACAACATGTATGCCACTTTACACCTTCTAACCCCCATACCCACACTCACACCCCTCCCCAGGAGGCGACCCCGCTGTGTCCCCCTGAAAACCCCCTTCCCTTTTGTAACCCCCCCAACCCCCCCCCCCCTACTCATCACCCCAAAAGTCGAGATTGTAAAGAAAACCTAACGTTAACATTCTATCCCCTTCCAAAAAAAAATCCTTCTCCCACCTCCCTCCCAAAGTTCTCTTTACGACACTCGTACGATAAACCGTTACCGCTAGTACCCCTCCGCACCTCCAATTCCCACCCCCCCCCCATCACCCCGAAAATAAAATTTTTAAACCACTTTAATAATCCAAAGCTGTATAAAACCCTCATCGAACCCCCCCCAAATCTAGGCTTGTCAAGCAGAACCGACCCCCCCTGCCCCCCCCCCCCTGTACAAAACCCAACTTAACAATCCCCAACACCTCCATCCCCAAAAAAAGTAACAGCATGGAACGCCGTCTCATCCTCCCCACAGATTCCCACCTTCCCCCCCAAATTACCCCCTGTTCTTAAAACCCCCCCCGAGGGTGAAACCAGCAAAAAACGTACATTCCTCCCTTACCCAGGTTTTAATTTTTTAAAAATGCTAAACCTATACCAAATACCGCCCAGCGTACAGGGGACAACCCCTCAACTGGTACAAAAAACCTGTCGAAAGCAGCTTACACAAAACCCCTACTCAAATTTTTTCCGGGGTTCTCAACCCCAACATAAACCCCTCAAAATAGTTTCACATTCCCTCAAACCCCCCACCCCACCATACCTTACCCAACCTATCATGTATTTTCCCCCACCCCCCCAAAACCCCTTTCGCGCAAACCTCCCATTTAAGAAACAACTTTTTAATCCTCCCCCCTCAGATCCATCAACCCCAACCCACCCTGGCGACAGGTAATTAAAAACCTCCTCCTCAGCCAATCGCACCTTTGAACCCCCAAAAAAAAAAACACTTCTCAAAATTTCCCACAAACGCCGTCCCTTTAATGGGAACACGGCGCTACTCCAACCTTATATACAAAAATCTTTATAACAACCCACTGTTGCACGAGAGCAGATGATGAGTCGCCAAGCCCCGACGCCCCTGAACCCTTTTCCCATTAATCTATTCGATTTTTTCCTCCCGAGCAGTTTCCCCAAATATTATAGGTGTACCACAAATTTTTAAAGACACCGTTTTTTTTTAAAAACTTTTTCTTCCCCCCCCCCCCCCACCCAATCACCCAACCCCAGATATTGCTCTCTTATTTCCCTGCACCCCTGTTGCATTTCCGAATGTTGCACACAGCACCAAAAAAACCCCCCAACTACCCCCTCCCAACCGGATGTTTATCGTCTACACCCTTTTTATTCCCCCACATTTTTCCCTCCCCCCCCCCCCCCCACCTCCCCCGTGTCACATCCAACTTTCCCAAACCATTCATAAAAGGGGTCCTGAATGCAGGCAAAAAAATTTTGTGACAGGGGGACACCCCTCCTAAGCCCCCTACCCATTACAATCCCCCCCCCCAAGATCCATAATCTGTACCCTATTTGGCACCTTGACAACGTGGTTCCCCAATTAACTATTTCACCCCCCAAAACCCGCCTCCAATATAGCTCCCAATGCTCCCTTTTCCCCCCTGCATAGGCCCCCTCCCCATCTAAACCCAACAACGCCGCCCCCTCCCTCCCCCCCCTTTTTTGACTCCACAAAACTTCTCAGTATTCCATACCCTAAATCATGCCCCTTCCAGAAAACCATACCGTTTTCGAAACCACTCTCCCTACCACACATTTGAACCATTACCCAAGACTTTAGCAACAAATTATAAACAGCACATAACAGGATAGGAAGGTACTCCCGAGGGTGTGCGCCCCTTACCCTTCGGGGCCAACACTACAACCTGTGCTTGCTTGTCCCCCATCCACCCCTTTTCCCTTTATCTATTAAAAACCTACCCCTGAAACCCCTTAAACACCTCCCAAATTTTGGGGATAAATTCAGCGGAGACCGTCATTTCCCCCGGGCTTTGCCTTTTTTCCCCCCTTAAAGCCAACTCTATTTCCCCCCTGTATTACCCCCCCCAAAGCCTTTCTATCACTTTCCCCAAATAACCTCACATACTCCAACCTTCTCTAAATCCACATTTCCCACCTTCCCACTTGTCCAATACCCTTATACCTTTATCCGCATACACACACATCCTTTTGTGTTTTTCTCCGACCCATTCTATAACCCCCGCCATCTCGTGTACCCCTAACCCCCGGAAAAGCTGTAACCTGCGCTTTGTTTTTTACGTCGCAAAACACGCCCATGGTTTATCACCCCAAACACCCCTCCACCCCTCCTGCACCCTACCGCTTGAAACCTCTCATTTTGTAACTCCCTCAGTCCCCCCCTTGACCTCGACAATTTCTCCAAGGATAGTTCCCCCCACAGCCCCCCCTTTTCCCTAACAGCCCCTTAACCCCTCCCCAGATAATTTGAAAGCCCCTATTTAAAATCATTTTTACGTTTGCCCCCCCCCACTAAAAATTTCCTAATCCTTTCCCTTGGGAACCCAAACCCCCCCATTGTACGACATCTTTTCCCCTCCCCTTGCCTCCCCAAAGCTCCTTCCATGGGCAGAAAATCCCCCTCACCCCCCCCCCATCACCAATGCATTAATTTTTTAATTTTAGAACTCCTGATATTTTTTGCAAGCGCCTCCCACCCAACCTCCACCAACACTGCTCTATACTGACCCTGCAACTTCAAAAGTTTTGAAAGCTTCATACAACCCGTGAAAAAAGATACACTCTACTAATCGTGCATACCCTCCTAACAATGTATGCCGTCTCCCACCCCCCCCCCCCCTCGAATGGTCTCTTTTAAACCCAAAATCCCCCAATAAATCTGTAGGGCCACCGAAAATAACCTGCCCCTTTTGGTTCCACATCAGCCCTCCTAAGCGCAGTTCCAATCCCTCCTACTATTGCCACCTCCGTTAATGCACGGAAAAAAAAAAAAAAAAACAGGTCCTCGCACACAAACTTGCTTCACCCGTACATTTTTCTCTGCAGGCGCATTACACAATAAAAGCCCCACGTTTTCCCCCTCCCCAAACCACTACGCGCAACACCCTTCCCCCCCCCCCCCCCCACTTTCTGCAAAACAAAGGGTCACCTCCCTAATTAAGAACCCACCCCCCCTTTTAACGGGCAGATGGGGGTTACCACCAAAAACCCCCCATTCCAACACCCTACCCCCCTTAAAATTTTGCCCGTAGGGCCAACATCCACCAAAAATTTTTTCAAAATCCGAAACCATTCTCTCTTTTCACTATTCACAAACCCGTTTACTTCATACACCCGGGGGCCTATTTGGTTTCCACCCCGCCCTCCTCTCTTTAACTCTTCCGATGGCCACCAGAACGTGGGGACCACTTTCCCCCCCTGCACACTTTTCCCCTCCCCCCCCCCCCCTTCTTTTTGGTGCCCTTCATGGCCACCAATACCTTTCCCTTCTGCCCCTATTTGCTTCCCAGCCCCCTGCGCCGGCGTTTTGGCATCATTGAATCCGATCAGGGCCTTTTCGTGACAGGGCATCCTCCATGGTTGGTCTGGGGGTGCCTCCAATGTACCCCTACCCCACTGTCAAAGTGACAAAGATTCGGTACACCTCAGTCACGCGTCACTCCCTTCGTCCGAATAGTTTTTGTTTTTGATGCCCCCCAGCCTTCACCTCCCTTAAATACCCCCGCCAGGAGCAGCCCCCCTCAGGCGTGACAAGGGGCTTTTAAAAACCTCGGCTAATTCCTCCCCAATTTTTCCAACACTTCCTCCTGTACTTTTTTTCTCAACTCGATCCACTGGAAGTGGGTTTTTGGGGGCCAGGTAATGGTCAAGGCCTCACCCCCTCCCCCCACTTAAAACCCTCATCCACTATCTCGCTCATAGACGCCCAAAAGCCCCCTTCACGTCGTTTTCAACACCTGCTTCCCCCTTTTTAAAAGGATGCTCCGCCTTGGCCAAGCCGGCGTTTACCCCGGGGGGGTTTAATTCCCCCCTGGGGTGTTTTTCCCCCCGTTGCCTGCCGTGCCTGAATTCCCTTTAGGTCAGTAAGGACGGATGGGGGGGCAAAGAATTTTTAGGAAAAAGGTCGTACCGGTAGGCCCCCCACACCCACTTTACCATTGGGGGGCCAAATAACATTTCCGTATTCCCAAAACGTTTTGATAGTCCCCCTAAAGGGGGCATTGAATTTAATCCTGAAAATTCTGGATACTCGTCACCCACACCAAGCTGGGGCTAAGAAATTTTCGTCCTAAAACGGTTTGGACCAAAGACTCCTAAAACCGTTGCTGAACAGTTTCACAAAAAACTCCGTCTCGTTTCAAGCTTACGCCGTACAAAAATCTCCTCTGAAAACCATACTTCCTCTGATTATTTTTTGGTGTAATACCTGGGGCTGAGGCTGGCTTTTTTGCCCCCCAATGAGAATTTAACACCGACATGTTAATTTCCCGCGTCGTAACTGCACGCCATGTTTTACTAATAGTAGTTCTCCTGGGCTGACGACAGAGGCCGACCAGCACCACCTCACACTACTGCTGTCAGGGAACTGAAGAGCGTTTGCGCAGGAGGTCTGCACGGCCCAATAGCGATGCAGACAATGATCTTCAGCCAATTAGTGCAAAGACTGTGAACTGGCATGTTACTGACACTATCTGGCGTGTTGAAGCCATGAAACAACACATCTCTGAGTCATGCTAAGATGTTGGTTCTTTTATATACAACAGGAAGCTTCAATTCTTCCATTATAATAATGATTCTAATACATATTGGAGCACTAAGAATTATCTTCATGGCTTTGCTCTGGATTACTTAAGTTTGTTAAGCAAAATATGTTGAAGTTATTCTGAAGAACATTATATAGAACAACCTTGCATATTTGACTATGATGCCAATATTTTCTCTACCTATTGGTCTAAGAAGTTTAGGCCTCCTAAACTGGGTGATAGGAGGCGACAGTCGAGCGTGGCTTTCAAAGTGGTACTTCTCATGAAGATGCAGATGACTCATTAAATTCTTTAATTCTATTTAATTTTTCTTTGCACTGTGCTCACTGTTAATTCACTTTTAATTCAATAACTTCACAACTCCTTGTACTGAATGGCTCCACCCGGGGGCAGTTTCATATTTTCTATATAGGAGGAGCATAGGGGTGCTCATCTAGTTGGAAGGGTAAACAGGGAGATTTGGCTTAACTTGCTTTAATTAACAAAATGCACAATACCGTGGCTGGAACAATACACAGATAACTGGCACATAGGAGAGACGAGCTTACGACGACGTTTCGGTCAGACTTGGACCATTTACAAGGTGACTTTGTATACCTGGAGTTTACCTGGAGAGAGTTCCGGGGGTCAACGCCCCCGCGGCCAGGTCTGTGACCAGGCCTCCTGGTGGATCAGAGCCTGATCGACCAGGCTGTTGCTGCTGGCTGCACGCAAACCAACGTACGAGCCACAGCCCGGCTGGTCAGGAACCGACTTTAGGTGCTTGTTCAGTGCCAGCTTGAAGACTGCCAGGGAGGTAGTTGAACAGTCTCGGGCCCCTGACACTTATTGTATGGTCTCTTAACGTGCTAGTGACACCCCTGCTTTTTATTGGGGGGATGTTGCATCGTCTGCCAAGTCTTTTGCTTTCGTAGTGAGTGATTTTCGTGTGCAAGTTCGGTACTAGTCCCTCTAGGATTTTCCAGGTGTATATAATCATGTATCTCTCCCGCCTGCGTTCCAGGGAATACAGTTTTAGGAACCTCAAGCGCTCCCAGTAATTGAGGTGTTTTATCTCCGTTATGCGCGCCGTGAATGTTCTCTGTACATTTTCTAGGTCAGCAATTTCACCTGCCTTGAAAGGTGCTGTTAGTGTGCAGCAATATTCCAGTCTAGATTAGAACAAGTGACCTGAAGAGTGTCATCATGGGCTTGGCATCCCTAGTTTTGAAGGTTCTCATTATCCATCCTGTCATTTTTCTAGCAGATGCGATTGATACAATGTTATGGTCCTTGAAGGTGAGATCCTCCGACATGATCACTCCCAGGTCTTTGACGTTGGTGTTTCGCTCTATTTTGTGGCCAGAATTTGTTTTGTACTCTGATGAAGATTTAATTTCCTCGTGTTTACCATATCTGAGTAATTGAAATTTCTCATCGTTGAACTTCATATTGTTTTCTGCAGCCCACTGAAAGATTTGGTTGATGTCCGCCTGGAGCCTTGCAGTGTCTGCAATGGAAGACACTGTCATGCAGATTCGGGTGTCATCTGCAAAGGAAGACACGGTGATGTGGCTAACATCCTTGTCTATGTCGGATATGAGGATGAGGAACAAGATGGGAGCGAGTACTGTGCCTTGTGGAACATCATCGTAATCTCCTCTCTCCTATGTGCGGGTTATTTGTGTATTGAAGTTGTTTCATTATCATGATTAATTTTATTTACAATGACTTTAGAGACTGATGAAATTATTATTATAATAATGAAAGGCTCTTGATCCAAAGTATTAGATCTATACTTCACTTCCTAAAATCATGCCTGATTTTCTCCCCATCCTTAACAATGGGGTTCTAAAAAAAATGTACTTTATCGTTCGAATTCATTAATTTTTAAAAGTTTTATTAAGATCAGCCAACAAACAAATGAAAAAAAAAACTGAAAACTGGATTTGGCAGCATACAGGCACATAGTGGCATTACCAAAAGTTTTTGGGACTTAAACAATGCTAAACCGAAAAAAAAAATATTTGTAAGTTTTTTAAATTTTTGTAAAATGTTTATCCCATACCCCCCAAATTATCAAAAAAAAAAAAATTGGGGCTATTTCGAAAAAAAAATTCACCAGCTTATAAAATATTAATTTTTGAATGATTGTTGTGAAAATCTTTTCAGTCTCTTCATTATTAATGAAACTGTTTCAATAAGCAGGTCAATAACTTCCGAGATGTCAAGGACAAAAGGCCCAATTTATTACCTGGGAGCAAATATATTTTTTTATTTTTTTAGTCTCTCGCTATTGAAGTGTTCTTCTACAGTTACCCCCGGTGATGCACACGTTTTCTTTGGTGTTAGTCAACTAGAGAGAGCGTAAAATTATAATCTTATGCCTACACTGCTTTAGTGTTCAGCCTTCAACCACTCAAATTAATATTTTTTTTTTTCATTTGGGAGTCTCTATAATGTTTGTGTGTTGTTTATGTTTAATATCATTTTGTAAGACGTATAGATTAATAAAACAAAATGTCAATCACAGCGTAAACATACAACATTTAATTTCTCCATGAACGACATGCCATAGTTCCTCCTATTTTGTAACAATGCCAGATGGTGATTTTAATATATTAGATAGAAAATACATAAAAAATAATAACTGCGACGTCATCACAAGAAATGTAGTGACTATAATACGCTGTAGAAACATCGATGTAGAAGGGCTTCTCAGATGGATTAAACTTTAAAGGCAACCTATTGATCGACACCATGCCCAGCTCTTCTAGGGCTGGGTAGGTGCCTGAGCCAGAGCTTGCAGCTCACAAGACTGCCATTACCATTAGCCCCCTTGGGGCAGGGATGGCAGACCAGAGAGGCCTAGCTTCTCCCTACGAGCCAGTGAGGGTGGAGAATGTGGCTAGGCCTGGGGACAGTTGGTCCCAACGATGAGGAGGTACTTGTACCTCCTCCCATGGCAGACATTAGTCTGAGATTCTCCCAAGACAGGGAACCAAGGCCGGGCCACCACTTGGAAAAGGCCCGGGCCCGGAGAGTACCGGCGAATCAAGAAGAAGAAGGCAACCTATTTAACAGAAAAATTTCTGTGTTGTTCTAAGGGCACAGATATGTAACGAAAGACTTTGAATTAGGAATTCCACAGAGAGGTGTGCTTAGTCCCACCTTATTCAATTTTCTAATCAATAATATTAAAAATAATATAATCTCTATTTCTACAAGCATATGTGCAAGGTATACTGGCCTAGCTGACATCAGTGGCATACTACTATATAGAAAGACCCTTGTTATGCAGAACATTTCAGGCAAATTAGGTCAGTTTTATCCCAATGGTGCGACCCACGCCAGTCGACTAACACTCAGGTACCTATTTTACTGATGGGTGACTATGGAAAGTAGATGTCTTAAGGAAACAAGTCTTAATGCTTCCACCGTACTGCGGATCAACCTCTGGACCTCAGTTTGTGAGCTGAGCCGCTAGCGATCAAGCTAGCCAGTCTAGCCAGCCTGATTATTATATGATTAGCTTTGCTAATGATATAATGATTCCCACCACTGAAATCTACAACACCCAAGACATCCTTAACCAAGTACTAGCCTCATGTCAGGACCTGATCTTGTTATCTCTACTGAGTAAACAAAGATACTTAGCGATATCCTCGTCAGAGAGGCGTAGTCGCAGGATCCAGTTCCATGATGGGTCTCGACTAGAATATGTAACCAGATACAGGTATCTAGGCTTTGAGGTCCTATTACTTGGACCTGCTGTAACAAGACTTTGTCACCAATACAGAGAAAGGCTGAGAGCACTTGTGGCAGGTTTTCATCCAGGTTTTGGTACTTTTGTTTAAATTGTGAAAATGATGTTTTTTGCTTATATTAGATCATCTAAGTTGATTATGCCGCACCATTACTTGTTCTTGTGTCAAACAGGAGGCTTGGAGGGCTGGAAAAAAACATTTAGAACGAAGCAGTGAGGTATCCTAGGATGCCCTTTTAAACTGCCAAAATTCTCAATATGCGAGAAGAACTTGTATCCCAAGCATCAGTGATTTTGTCACTGTAAAAAATGTTCTCATTGGGTCAGTATATCTGGCAAGCCTATTCAAACCTTGCACAGAAGCTCTCCAAACTTTCCTCAGCAATGGTGAACACCCCTCCAGATGGATCGTAAAAAAAATAAAAACTGACCTCTGCATGAATAGATACATGTCTATGTCAAATAAGGCAACAGCGGCACTTCCCGCTCCATGAGATATCGCCCATATCAAACTACTATCTCTTCATCCCCCCTGCCAACCCCTCCCCCCCCCCCAAAAAAAAAAAACTTAAATCTCAACCAAACCTTTGTGTTTGAAGGCATACAGTCATACAGCACACTTCACAAATTTTTATGTTGATGGTTCTGTTCACCAGTCCATGGTGCAGCTGGTAGTGCTGATGTTGTCATAAAGAAATTGGAGCACACTCAATAACTTGACTCCACCCTTCAAACAGAACCGTTTGCCTACCCCTTGCACTGAAATGCTTCCATGTATCTAAGGCTGACACTTTAATTGTAACCGATTCTCTGTCATCCATAAATGCTCTCTACTCCTTAAGTATAATCTATGGCATGCTTGTGTCAGAAGCCAGACACAGGTATGGTGGATTGTGGGTCCGAGTGCACCTTCTGTGGATCCATCTCACACTGGTCTTTAAAGCATGATAGAAATGATGAATTGGCTAAGTTATATGCTTTCAATGGAGTAGATTACAGTCTTGGGCTGTCAGTTAGCAGTTTGAGAACAATAATACAAAAAGAACTTTAACTGAACTTTATTGACCTAAGAATAAGGGAGATTGACATCAGTCAGTCCGTCATTATTTATTTATTTATTTATTTATTTATTTATTTTATGTCTTTGCAAACAGTACATTGAGATTTAATATTTACAATAGTGGGTTGCAATGCAAAGAGAGCCTCTATTATGCCTAGGCATTATGGGCCAACTTAACATTATTGGCTTACAGACTACTTAACACTAAGGATTTTATCACAGTTGTAGAGTAGGACAGTAATTATTTCATAGTTGAACAGTAGATTTTTAAATTATAAGTGAATTTTCAATTTGTATAAGACAAAGGATATATTCATATAGTCAAAAATTGCTTTTTGTGGAAAACAATGGTTCTGTTATTTTCCTGTCAACGATGGATAAAGGTTCATAGTGACTGTTGAAGTCATAATGTGGGAGTACATAGTGGTATGTGTGTACTGAGTTTTTTAGCGTTTGTCCAGGGTGATTAAGTGGCTTTTGAGAAGAGTTTTTAAAGTGATTTTCAGACAGGGTTACTTTAATATCTTTTGGTAATGAATTCCATATTTTAGGGCCCTTTATGTGCACGGAGTTTTTACACAGTGTGATAAGGACACGAGGTATATCAAAAAGAGATCAGTGTCTTGTGTTATGGTCATGTGTCATGGTCATTCTATCATGCAGGAGAAGTCACATTTCTATGGTGCACCCAACAAAATCAGCAAACCCTTGGATGTCATACGGCCGGCTCTGGCTGGGTTGTATCTTTGGCACGTTAATCACCATCACCAATGTTTTGGGAAATGCGATAAAATTAAATGATTAAAAGACAACTCGGAAAGGGTTTCAAGAAATGTAAAAGTATTTTATCCATAGTGGTATATTATTTGCAAAATCCCCTGAGTTCCCCCACTGTAAAAAAAGGGGTAACCTTTGTAGGGTGTGTTTGCGTGCCCAAAATTTTAATGTCTGCATAAATAACTCATTACGATTGTGACGGATGTAAACATGTAAATAGTTCATTACCAGTGTAACTTGTTCATTACCAGTGTAACTTGTTCATTCCCAGTGTAACTTGTTTATTACCGTGTAATTGTTAAATTACCAGTGTAACTTGTTCATACCAGTGTAACTTGTTCATTACCAGTGTAACTTGTTCATTACCAGTGTAACTTGTTCATTTCCCCGTGAAACTTGTTCATTACAGTGTAATTGTTCATTCCCAGTGTAACTTGTTTATTACCAGTGTAACTTGTTCTTACCAGTGTAACTTGTTCATTACCAGTGTAACTTGTTATTACCAGTGTAACTTGTTCATTACCAGTGTAACTTGTTCATTCCCAGTGTAACTTGTTCAGCTATCAAAATTTTGTGGCCCAGTCTTCTGGAGCCATTATGTATCTTTGTAATATTTTGACTACCGCCCACACCATGGGTCAGAGGTGACTACTGCCCACACCATGGGTCAGAGGTGACTACTGCCCACACCATGGGTAGAGGTGACTACCGCCCACCCCCATGGGTCAGAGGTGACTATGCCCACACCATGGGTTCAGAGGTGACTACCGCCCACACCATGGGTCAGAGGTGACTACTGCCACACCATGGGTCAGGGTGTGACTACCGCCCACCCATGGGTCAGAGGTGACTACTGCACCCCATGGGTCAGGGGTGACTACCGCCCACACCATGGGTCAGGGGTGACTACCGCCCACACCATGGGTCAGGGGTGACTACCGCCCACACCATGGGTCAGGGGTGACTACCGCCCACACCATGGGTCAGAGGTGACTACCGCCCACACCATGGGTCAGGGGTGACTACCGCCCACACCATGGGTCAGGGGTGACTACCGCCCACACCATGGGTCAGAGGTGACTACTGCCCACACCATGGGTCAGGGGTGACTACCGCCCACACCATGGGTCAGGGGTGACTACTGCCCACACCATGGGTCAGGGGTGACTACCGCCCACACCATGGGTCAGAGGTGCTATCCCCCAAAACCATGGGTCAGGGGTGACTACCGCCCACACCATGGGTCAGGGGTGACTACCGCCCACACCATGGGGTCAGAGGTGACTACCCCCCAAAACCATGGGTCAGGGGTGACTACCGCCCACACCATGGGTCAGGGGGGACTACCGCCCACACCTTTGGGTCAGAGGTGACTACTGCCCACCATGGGTCAGGGGTGACTACCGCCCACACCATGGGTCAGGGGGGGATTTACCGCCCACCCCATGGGTCAGGGGTGACTACCCCCCACACATGGGTCAGGGGTGACTACGCCCACCCCATGGGTCAGGTGTGACTACCCCCCACCCCATGGGTCAGGGGTGGACTACGCCTACCCCATGGGTCAGGGGTGACTACCGCCCACACCATGGGTCAGGGGTGACTACCGCCCACACATGGGTCTGGTGGATACCGCCCACACCATGGGTCAGGGGTGACTGCCGCCCACACCATGGGTCAGATGTGACTCCCGCCCCACCAGGGGTTTCAGGGGC
The DNA here is from genome assembly GCF_026875155.1 of Cherax quadricarinatus. Taxonomy (NCBI): domain Eukaryota; kingdom Metazoa; phylum Arthropoda; class Malacostraca; order Decapoda; family Parastacidae; genus Cherax; species Cherax quadricarinatus. The sequence goes on along the minus strand of NC_069443.1, from coordinate 38,946,175 downwards.
GGCTACCCCCCACCCCATGGGTCAGGGGTGACTACCGCCCACACCATGGGTCGGGTTTTGGGGACTACCCCCCACACCATGGGTCAGGTGTGATACCGCCCACCCCATGGGTCAGGTGTGACTACCGCCCACACCATGGGTCAGGGGGGGACTACCGCCCACACCATGGGTCAGGGGTGACTAACGCCCACACCAGGGTCAGGTGTGACTACCGCCCACACCATGGGTAGGTGTGACTACCCCACACCATGGGTCAGGGGTGATACCGCCCACCCATGGGTCAGGGGGGTGATCCCACCACACATGGGTCAGGTGTGACTACCGCCCACACCATGGGTCAGGGGTGACTACCGCCCACACATGGGTCTGCTGTGACTACCGCCCACACCATGGGTCTGGTGTGACTACCGCCCACACCATGGGTCAGGTGTGACTACCGCCCAAACCATGGGTCAGGTTTGACAAACCGCCCACACCATGGGTCTGGTGTGACTCCGCCACCCATGGGTCTGGTTGTGACTACCGCCCACACATGGGTCTTGGTGATGTTAACTACAAATATTCCCGCAGATTGTTGATTTGTAGACGTTTTACCAACCAGTGGCTTTACCAACACACAACATGGACATAAACTGAAGACAGTAGAAAAGGTAACGAAACTTCAGCCTTCCATAGAGTCTGATTGCCTCTTCCTTTACAGTCTTTTAATTATGTCCATGCAGTGTATTCATAAAGCCACTGTTGGAGAAAGTCTACATATAAAGATACCCATAATCTGCATATGTATCTAATTTAATATAACAAGGTAGGACTCACTTGCAATGATCAAGGATCATTTGTAACATGCGAGAGCTCATTTGCAAAATGAGCTCTCGCTTATGTAGGGGTTTAGTCGATTGTGGACAGTGGATTCACTTACGTCATGAAGTCGACTGTGCAGTTGAGTGGGATGTTAAAGAAGAGCGAGACAGTGGTCTCCCCTGCAGCAGACACCATGATCAAGCTGGCACATAGCAACACCTTTATCCTTGATGATCCCACATGACCAAGGCGCTTCTCCACGCCAGCCCACCTGCAACGCCCAGATGATGTTAGTACATTCACAACCTGGTTTTAGTACACTCAAAACCAGGCATCAGTACACTCAGAGCCAGGCATCAGTACACTCAAAACCTAACATCAGTACATTCACAACCTAGCATCACTACACTCACATCCTAGCATCAGTACCCTCACAACTTAACATCAGTACACTCACAACCTATCATCAGTACCCTCACAATCTGGTGTCAGTACACTCACATCCTAGCATCAGCACCCTCACAACCTAACATCAGTGCCCTCACAACCTAGCATCACTACACTCACAGCCAAGCATCAGTACACTCACAACCTGGTGTCAGTACACACAACCTGGTGTCAGAACATTCACAACCTGGTGTCAGCACACTCACAACCTAGAATCAATACACTCAAACCTAGCATCAGTACACTCAAACTCAGCATCAGTACACTCACAACCTAGCTTCAGTACACGAACAACAGAGCATCAGTGCACTCACAACCTGGTGTCAGTACACTCACACCCTAGCATCAGTACATTCACAACATGGTGTCAGTAGACTCACGACCTTTCATGCAGAACACTCACAACCTAGCATCAGTACACTCACAACTTGGCATCAGTGCACTCACAACATGGTGTCAGTACACTCACAACCTATCATGCAGAACACTCACAACCTAGCATCAGTACACTCACAACCTAGTATCAGTACAGTCACAACCTAGCATCAGTACAGTCACAACCTAGCATCAGTACAGTCACAACCTAGCATCAGTACACTCACAACCTAGCATCAGTACACTCACAACCTAGCATCAGTACACTCACAGCCTAGCATCAATGCACTCACAACCTAGCATGCAGTACACTCACAATCTAGCATCAGTACTTAGCTTTGAGTGGTGACGTGTACTTAGCTCAGTGGTGACGTGTACTTAGCTCAGTGGTGACGTGTACTTAGCTCAGTGGTGACGTGTACTTAGCTCTGTGAAGACCTGTTTGTGTGCTCTCTGTGAATCTGAACCAGGATGCCCTCTCTTGAGCAACTTTACCAGCAGCTGAGAGAAGAGCTCAGAGTTGCTAAGATGGAGATACGGCGATTAACGGAGGAGAACAAGAGGATTCATAGTAATCCTCCTGTTGTGAGTCCCCAGGTTAAGAGGGGAGCTTGGTCAGTGGCCCGGGCAACATGGAACCAAGCTGGGAAAATCAAGAAAAAAGGTTGGAGAGGGAGAGAAACAACGAGAAACCAGAAGACTACCGTGGAAACTTCCAAACCCCTTCTCGGTGCTACCTGGCGAATGTGAGTGTTCTACTGGGAAAGCGACAACGAGCACCAAAGAAGCTGGTAGACGTGGTGAGACATCCCTAGAAACCCCCAAAGAAGACCATCGGAGAACGTCTTGACGAATTTACAAGTGGTGTAATGCTACTGGCGAATGTGAGTGAATACTCGGAGCATCACGACGGACGACGCCCAAAGGAAGGTAAAAACATTGTTGTTGTTGGGGATAGCCAGATTAGGTACTGGATAGGGCATTTGCTTGAAGGATAGGAGTAGGAGGCAGAGAGGTGTGTTTTCCTGGGTGGGATGAAGGATATTGTTAGCCGTCTGGATGACATCATGAGAGGTAATGGGAGCAATCTATTATCTGTCTCGTGTGGAGGCAACGATGTTGGCAGACGTAGGAGTGAGGACCTGATTAGCAGGCATAGGTCAGCAATAGAGATAATTAGGAGGAAGGGTGGGAAACCTGCATATGTGGCATTTTGCCCAAAGGGGAGGAGTTGGAAATGAATGGTTGGCCCGAGCAATTGGTGTCAATTGCTGGTGGACAAATACTGTAAGGAAAATGCAGTAACATTCATTGACAATGGGACCTCTTCTATGGCGGGAAAAGACATGTATGCCAGGGCGGGGTTCACTTTCTAGGTGTGGGGTGGGAGCACTGGCCAACGCAGTGGAGGGAGCTGTTAGGTCTTTAACTAGGAATAGTTAGTGGTATGGGTTTTTTGCGGGAAAACTGTGAAGTTGCAGGGTTTGTAATGAGTACTAGGAGAACTAGTAATAGGCAAAATGAGGTGGATATTGGGAAAACCAGTGGCACTAATTGACAAGGACAGTAATGGTTTAGTGGAAAAAAGAAAAGGAGCAGGAAGGGGGTAAAGAGAGAGGAGGGTCTTTAAATATTTATTACACAAATAGTCGCAGTGCTAGGAATAAGATGGACGAGTTGAGACTAGTTGCTAGTGCAGGTAACATAGATGTATTTTCCCTTACTGAGACGTGGTTAATTCAAAAAGTCGGGACATGCCTGCAGAATGTCACATCCGGGTTTTAAATTGTTCCCAAATAGATAGAAGTGTCGGAAAAGGGGGGTGGGGTGGCATTGTATGTCCTAGATCGCTTGAACTGTTGCATAAAAAGGGTTTTTAAGTCTGAAGTAAACCATACAGAGTTTTGGATAGAATTTTAGAGGGGCATGAAAAATTAATTTTAGGTGTGATATACGTCCCCAAATTTGAAAAGGGACCAGGGGGAGACTACTATGGGAGGAAATTGTTAGGGCCACAAGGCACGATAATGTAGTAATTTAGGAGACTTTAACTTTAGTCATATTGATTGGAATTTTTTGGTGGGGAATTTTGAATCATACGATTCTTAGAAGTAGTTCAGGATTGTTTTTTTTAAGCGTTTTTTACAGAACCTACAAGGGGTAAAACCTGCTTGACTTAGTTCTGGCAAACACGAATCCTTGTTAATAATTTAGAAGTTTAGAGGAATGGGTGCTAGCGACCACAAATCCCAAATTTCATTTAGCATTGAATGGAAGTATGATAGTAGGGATAACTCAGTAACAGTCCCAGATTTTTGCTTAGCAGATTAGATGGGCTTAGAGACACTTATCATCTGTTGACTGGGGTAACGGGGAAAAGGAGCTATCAATATGACAGTTTTCTGAACACAATTCATGCTGCTCAGAGAACGTTTATCCTTACAAAGAAATTAGATCAAAGGGAAAAGACCAAAATGGATGAATAATAGGCTGAAATATTACTAGGGCATAAGAAAGGAATTTATAGGCGTATCAAAAGAGGCGATGGTCATCTTATGAATCAGTATATTGACATTAAGAGGGACATTAAAAAGGGGATAAGAAAAGATAAAAGGGACTATGAAAATTTAAAATTGCTGGGATTCTAAAACTAACCCAAAAGTTTTTTCCAGGTATATAGAAAAAAAGTCAGAGAAAAAGATAGGGCCTCTTAAAATAAAATATGGGCATCTTACTGACAAAGGAGAATGAAATGTGCTCGATTTTAAATAATTATTTTCTCTCGGTTTTTACACAGGAAGACACTAATTTAAAATTCCGGTAATTATTTTTTAGTGGGCCAGAAGAAGATAAATTATGTAACATCACGTCACTAGTTTAAATGGTTGTGAAGCAGATAGACCCACTGAAGCAAAATAAGTCACCGGGTCCTGATGAGGTTTTTTTTAAGGGTTCTTAAGGAATGCAAAATGGAAGTCTGTGAAACCCTTAACTAATATTTTTAATTTATCTCTTCAAACAGGGTAGTGTCTGATATGTGGAAGATGGCTAATGTTTAAATTTCCCATTTTTAAAACAGGGGACAAGTCGTTACCGTCAAATTACCACCCCAAAAAGCCTGACCCCAATTGTAGGCAAATTACTAGAGTCAATTATAGCTCAGATTATAAGAAACCATTCGATAAGCATAGCTTGATTAATGATATCAGCATGGATTCACAAGAGGCCGGTCTTATCTAACTAATTTATTAACTTTTTCAGTTTAAAACTTTTGGGCTGTTGACCACGATAAGAATTGATATTATTTACTTAGATTTTAGTAAGGCATTTGATTTGAGTTCCCCACAAAGACTGTTGAAGAAAGTAGCAGCTCATGGCATTGGGGGGAAGGGTGCTCTCGTGTATCGAATCATGGCTCACAGACAGGAAGCAGAGAGTGTCCTTTAAAAGGGGTTAAATCCGAGTGGGGATTTAGTAACAAGTGGCGTTCCCAGGGATCAGTCTTGGGCGTTGTTGTTTATAATATATATCATGATCTGATGAAGGAATTACTAGTGATATGAGCAAATTCGCCCATGACACGAAGATAGGTAGGATAATTGATTCAAACGTAGATGTTAGGGAACTTCAGGAGGATTTAGACAAACTCTACTCTTGGTCAGAAAGTGGCAGATGCGTTCAATGTAGATAAAATGCAAGGTTCTGAAGCTCGGGAGTGTTTCCCATACCCTAGCCCCTTATAAGTTAAATAATTTTAGAATTAGCCATACAGATTGCGAAAAGGACTTGGGGGTTATGGTAAGCAGCAACCCCTTTTAAACAAGACAGCAATGCCTAAGCGTAGTTAAAAAGGCAAATAGATTTTCTGGGATTTATATCAAGAAGTGTAAGCAAAGAAGTCCAGAGGTCTACTGCAGTTTTAATATTAGTAAGGCCCCACCCAGA